>JAJLUJ010000116.1:0-38946 GCA_030564235.1 Blastobotrys elegans
ACACTTACATGGATTTCGGAACACTGCCATAAATTCATTCCAACCCAGGACAATAAGCAGCAAGAACATGTACCACGGGATCTGTGTAGCCGATTGGGTTGTGGATCTCTTGGCGTCCAGGAATGACGCATCAGCTTGTCGTTTGAATCTATCCACAATCTCATTCTTTTTGGAATTGGACAGCCGCTTGGAAAACTGTGACAAGTCGTCATAGTTTTCCAGCATCATATCCGGAACGATTGGGCCTTGGTTAGTACTTGCGGTTGCCATAATTGGCACAATCTCTAGTGCAGAGTCTCGAGCCTGGATGAAGGGAGTCTCGATATCGTCCATGGCGGTCCAGACAACCGGCACGCCATTCTTGTAGCGGAATTTAGCATCAAACTGGTCTTTAAGAATAGCCAGCACGTTTGTTGGCATGGAGATTTCGTGAAGCTTCTTGTCAAACAATACCCATGCTTGTTGACGCAGCTTATCAGCACCCGTCTTGTTCAATTCCGGTTCAGCACCAACACCAAAATCACCATCCTTGGTGGTGGTAGTCCCCAACTCGGTATCAATTGTTTCGTTAAAAAACTCCAATGCTCGTTCCCAAGTTGTGTCGTTTGGTGTGGTGAAAAACTGTTCCAAATCTTCTTCAAACGTGTGGGCGATTCGTTTACCAGCTCGGGCCACAATACGGTCAATCTCTTTATTCTTGCGGTCCCGTTCGGCTTGTGTGAGTTCGGCGGTAAACGCCTTCATTTCGCGGTCGAAAACAAACACGTCTTTATCGATCGACGCGGCTTCCGCGGAGCTGGTGCTAAACAGCTCCAGCGCGTTAATCTTGGCCTGGTTGATGCAATCAGCAAACGATTCGTCACCCTCGACTTGAGCGTCGTGGAATTGGGACATGGCCAGTTTGTGAAGCGCCGTGATTTGAGCAGTAAACATGCCCATGAGCTTGCTGTCAATTTGCTGAATCAAGTCAAGGCGTTGGCCTTGGTACACTTTGGTGGTGTACCTGGACGCCATGCCATCGTACAATTCCAGTGCCGCGTTTCGGACAGTTTTGATGAGCATTCCAAAGTTTTCAACCACAACGTCAGGGTCGCCCAACACGACAGAGATTTGTCCTAAACCTTGCTCAAACTGATCCATAGATTGGGTGGCGATTTCGCCACATCGGAACCGCGCCACCAAAATCTGCTGGGTGGGCAAATCCAAATCCTTGTTTTGTTCAATCTGGTCCCAAATATTTGCTGCATACATGTTCCAGCCGTCCAAAGGTACCTGCCGATGGTACTCTGGTCTAAAGTAGTCGTTGTTGCTAAACTTTTTGCCCATGGTGTCTATTTCCGCAGTAAACTTTTCTGGCATTAAGATTTTATGGGGCAGTGCTTCAAACCGCACGTCAAAAAAGTCTTGAACTTTACTCTCCTGTAACGATTGTGGTTTGGCAATCGAGTCCCAAGCCTTGTTGAGATCAGTCATCAATGTTTGTGACAAGTTTTCCAGTGGAGTGGTACCAATATGATCTCGAATGACAAACAAGAGCATTGATCTAGGGGTTTGGTTAGACTCTTGGAAAAGAGACAGGTTGACTTCAAACACAGTTTTGAGCAGGCCCATGTTTGCACCTTGGTACAGCCCCACCTGGTTCTCCCACATGTTAACAATCAACACTTCGCTAGTGGCCAGCGCAAACAATGCGCTTTTACGTTCAAAATCTTGGTCCTCGCCTCGTTCTCGGCCATCGGTGCCTTCCACGTCCATCACCAAAATGTCAGAGCTTTTAGTATTGTCGTCACCGTCACCGTCGCTGACTAATTGAGATCGGGCCATCCAAATCCCTTTGGTGGTTTGTTGCCGAGACGACTCGTTCATCACGTTAAACCCGGTACCGAATAGCGCGTTTAGTAGAGTGCTTTTCCCGGTACTTTGCGAGCCAAACACGGACACAATATGATACCCCAGTCCATTGTTGATGATCCCTAGTTTGTCGAGATAACTGGGCACGTTATCGTTGAACTCCTTATTTTCGTCAATGAGTTGCAAGGACATTGTTTTTTTTTTTTTTTTTAGGGGGGGGGTGGGTTGTTTTATTTTCTCAATTGTCTATACGTGCGCTGGCAACAAAAAAGCGCTGAATTTTTCGTAAGCTTGAGGTTGGGAGTTTTTTTTTTTCTTCCCTTCTTTCCCTTCTTTCCCTGGTTGGTGGTATTACGTAATAAAGGAGGAAAATATATATATTATTTCCTCCGTCACGAGACTTGTTGATCACGTTCCATACGTAAGCGTGCGTGTCCGATCCGATGGCACAGAGGTGAACTTAAAGGGTCGGTAAAAATCGGCCCCGACAGGCTCCGGGTAGTCCCGCACCGGCCTTAAGCGCATATTTAACGCGCATAATAATTATGCAGGCAGAGAAAAAAGTCTGCGCACCTTGGGGTGCCCTAGGCCGGCTAGCTATGACGATATCATGGCCTGCGGAGGTTATCGGTGCGCCGAGTTTCTATCAGCAGCCTACTCAAGCACGCACTCAAGCGAACGCGCGCTGGATGTCGGCCCGTGGCGAGGTTGGCAGGGCACATGCATGTGTGTGTGATATCCGTTTTAAGTCTACTGCATGAACCAATTAAGCCCGCGGCCGGTTCCCGGAAATAAGCCTCAGCCTTAAACCCGTGGATAATTGATAGGCATGAGTCAGACTGAGTGCACCATGGAAGAAGGCCGGTCGGTCGGCGGGGTTAGACCGTTAAGCACCGATCGATCGCGAGCACGCACTTCGACGCAAAATAATAACGTTCTTATAGTGCCCACCTCTCTTTTAAATCCAAAATTATTTTTTTTGCGGGGCAGTGTACTGTAAATCTTGCCGGTACGCGTGGTATATACGATTCATTGCCCCCTTAGGCTTATGCTTAGGCTTAAGTAATTAATAACACGCTAAAAAAACTGAGCCCTTAACGGTTTTATTTTATTTTATTTTATCATGTGCAAAAGAAGTCGACAAGGCTGAATATAAGGCTTAAAGGCAAGATGGGCTTTTTCTGGAAGCGTGGCTTGGTCGGCATGGAAAGAAAGAAAAGAAGAAGTAAAAATAAAACGGAACCAACCGATCAACCACACACAATCTGATTAATAGAATATCTATGCGACAATTATGGAATGTCTCTGGTCTCCACACAAAGGGCCAAAAAGCTGCTAACCTAGGCAGCTGTCCATCACTCAATTGATTTAGCTTGTCTCCATATGAGACAAAAAATAACATCATAAGGGGAACAAGTTCTTGGTGCTTCAAGAAGTGAATATATATGCAAAAAAAAAAAATTGATCGAATCTACTTTTCGAAGCAGGTCACATTGGTAACTTTCTGCAACCAGGTCAGTCATCCAAATATTTCTTCTCGATCTACACTAATTAGGTAAGGCAAGCTTATATTATGGATTGGATGGGCTATTTTTAGCATTATAGATCGTAGGACCTGGGAAACCCGTTTAACAGAAAGGAAGGGAAGAAAAAAAAGAAAAGCAATGGATTAATTATCGGCCGTATCGGGTAAAAAATTAGTGACATCACTAGGCCTTATAAGCCCTTAATTCTATAGCTAGCCGGTGCCGGCCTAGGCTAGCGCGCTAGGCTTGACAGCGCATATGTACGTTGGCTGGGGAGCTTATATAAGCTTAGGAGCTCCGACCGGTCGGTCTGCGGATCGATCGAACCTGAGTACGTAAGCATATATATATATAGTGCGCATACGTAAGAATATATTGCAATTGAGGGAGGCAATGCTGCTTGCTTTTTTAATAAAAAGCGAAATTGCTTTTGATACCGACTAAGCCCTAATACCAACACTTCATAACGTTGTTACGTTTCTTTTTCGGACATGATGATATATATTCGTTCGGTGCGTTAGAATAAAACAAAAAACAAAACGGGGATACACCCCATATCTTAGATCGGCAATTATTTTTTCCCAATTCCGACCCACTCCTGCTGCAGCTCTCGAGCCTGGAAATTATTCAGGTTCCAAAGGGTTTATAATTATATAAATGTTTGTGATTCCGCTCTTCTCGTCTCTTTTTTTTTTTTTTCTTTCTTTCTTTCTTTCTTTATTTAATTCTCCACAGTTTGACAATGAACCAAGAACAAATATTTTTCACAGAGTTTGACAATTTACTGTTGTCTAATGTAGAGCCAATGCCAATGGACAATGCTCTACTCCCAGCTACTACTATCACCGCCGATAGCAGTAGTGGTTTAGCATACGCGGCTGGATCTTCTGTGGAGGTGCAAGACTTGCTCTACCCGCAGTATCCACAAGACTACTTTTTTGACATGGCTGCTGGTCCGCCGCCGCCGGAGTTGTCAGTGTCGTCGTGTTCCTCCAGCCCTATCTCCCCAGATTATATTTTCGAGACCACCACCGCATACGCATCATCTTCGCCGTCGGTGCAGTACTCTCCACTACTTCACGAACCAGTATTGGCAAACTCATGGGAAGCAACGAGTGCCATTTCGCCAATGACCGTCCATGACTCGCCCTCGCCGAGCATACCAACCCCGCCACCAGACGGGCTTGATTTCAATGGGCGAAAGCCACGCAAGTGGCGCAACCGAAAGTACAAGTGCTCGCATTGCTCCAAACAGTTCCTGGATAAGGACCTGGACCTGTACGCCCAGCATGTAGAGGAAGTGGAAAGACAACACAATGGCATTCAACTAACTCGCCGCAAGTACAAATGCGCCGACACGACCTGTCCCTGGCATAAGATTGGGTTCCTACGCAAACTGGAGGCCCAGAAACACTACACAAGGAAGCACGGCGTGCCAAAGTTTGAGTGCAGGTACTGGTCTGAATCGGGCGGCGAAAAAGTACCTGGGTGTGGGGTTTGCACGACTCGATGGCATGCCGATTCTGGTAACCGCTCTCGTCACGAACAAGCCATCCATGGAGGGGTCTACAAAGAGTAAGAGTAACATGTGAACGTTGGTAAATAACACTGCATCTGGTATATAAGAACTAACTCGTTTTTTTTTTATTATTATTCTTTTCCCTAAGCTTACATGTCATTGATCTGCACAGCCGTGTTTTTTTAAAAAAAACCTTCGTTGTTCGGTCGGAGGGCCGAGACAGAATCGTTCGGGAAGGAAAAACGGGGTCTGAAACAGCTGTAGCGTGCGCGCGCGTGTCTCTCTCTCTCTCTCTCTCTCTCTCTCTCTCTTTTTTTCTTTTCTCCGCCCCTTATTTATCAACGGCGGAAAACGTCGGGATTGCGTTTTTGTATAATAAAATTTGTTTTTTTTTTTTTTTTTTTTCTGCGGCATCGTGGCTGGGTTAAGGTACGGTTTATATTAACAGTTTAATAATCAATACATTCTATTTCTATACATTTTCTATATATAGCATTTATTGGGTTTATACCAATACAGCGTCTCGGCCCTTATCATTAATATTGTTCTTGTTTAATTGGGAGTAGCTGATCTTTAGTGAGTCGAGGTTATACAGCACAGACAGCTCCTTCAAGGCTGGCGATCCCAGAATGGCCATGTTTGGGTTGGAATCCGGGGCTTGGGTGGCTAGAAACAGGCACTGGTTGCTGCCGACGTCAACGCTCGCCCATGCGCTTAGCGGCAGGTCGAGGTTTTGACCGCTGCCCACGTCAATGCTGTACACGTCGCTTAAACGTTCATTGTCACATGCAACCGTCTTTAACGAGCTGTCTGCAAATTCCTGTGCATCGAGGTGATCGTGGATGATCTTCAAGTACTGAGCGGGCAAGTACAAGCTACCCGCGCCGGTGTCCATCGACAAAAACAGTCGTTGGTCTGGATCGTCGATTACCGTAATGTTGGTATTTTTGCCGTTTGGTACAATCACGCTACTCTTGAGCGCCACGTCAACGTGCCAAATCTCCCCATCACCACCTCCTCCGTACCGATCAATCATGTCCACCGTCTTGAACTCACCGGTAATACTGTTCTTATCGTAACCGCCCAGGTACACGGAATCACCACTGACACCGTACGCAGTAGACTTGATATACCCTTGGGATTTCAGCCCCGGGATAATGTTGTGGTATGGGTCGTTAAACAACTGGGCAGCCATTTCGTTGTGCAAGAACCCGCTGCCGAATTTGGGATAGGTGTATTTGCCGGTGGTTGTAGAGTAGTTTAGATTGTACTCCCGGCCTCCGAGGGTTAGCGGGCCGTGGCCATTTTGGATAGTGGTGGTGGAGTTGTCCTTGTAGGTTATGTTGCCGCGATGGCCATCAGCGATGAACCCCTTATCGGAAAACCCGACGTAGCCTGCCCCGCCTTCCGTGCACTCTTCACCTTCACCTACACACACGGATGGGGAGTTGAAGTATGTGTCGCTGGAACCAGAGTCGAAAATGATATTGACAATATCCCCACCGGCTTTGACCTCGACGAGGGGTTGGGAATAGACGCCGGACCAGGTCAATGGCAACCGAATAGGCTGCTGCTGCTGTTGTTGTTGTTGTTGCGGCACTGGCGAGGCAGCGACGAGGCAGACAGCGAGAGTAGTGAGGGCGGCAGAAGAAAATTTCATGGTAATGAGGAATATAACCAAGAATGCAACAATGTGCACGATGCGTGGTTTATATATCATTTTTTTTTTCTAAACAATGTCCAGTTGGTTCAGGGTGAAGAAAGCTTCTTTTTTTTTTTTTTGAGGTTTCTACTTATATTACAACATTCGTTTTATTAAACAATATGCCAATCCGTTGAATATGAAGGAAGAAGGAAAAAAAAATTTTATGCAAAAAATGTCCATTGTTCTGTCCAAATCAGGCGCGGGTGGGTGGCGCGCCGCACCGGAACACGGGTCAGCTCGGCACGGGCTTAATAATATTACCGGTCCAACGCGTAAGTTTGCGACAGGGTATGGGATCCGGATGAGATGTGGGTTGTCGACCCCCCTCTGTCAAGGCCAACGTGTCTTGTCAAACATAATAAAGCTAAGCGTTCTCGTCAAATTGCCCTGCCCGCTTGGAACTGATAAAATACCACGTATGATTTCGAACGGTGCTATAGATTAGATGAGATGACAGAAGAAGGCGGATGAAAGAAAAAAGCCGTTTGTTAGAACCACATAGTTTTCAATGGCCGCGTGTTTTCTTTCCCTTCTTATTGGTTGGTTCCTTTTTTTTCTTTCTTTCTTTTCTGGATGTGTAAAGTATTACAACGGTTTTGTCTCATCGCCAATATATACATCATGTCTTGGTTTAGTGCCCGGACCAGATCGCAAGCATTATAAAAGACCCGTTGGAAGACAAAGGCCACAAAAAATACGAGATTGGTAAGAACACACTCCTTTCAAAATATCAATATCCCATCACAACACATCTATATTTTAATATAAAATTGTCGATGTGACATATTTTTTTTTTAAAAAAAAGTTACTCACTGTGACCGGTAAGCGAGTCTGGTGGTAACCATTCCCGTTCTTGTCAGTTCAAGACGCCATTCTTGACACTTGATTTATCAGTCTAATTACTCACCGCCACCCTCAATGTGATTAGGGTGCACCATGGAACTCGTTGGGGGAGGGAGGTGGCATAGCAGTCTCTACATTGGCTGCTGTGTGGTATGCCTGGCGCCAATTACTATGAATAATCAAGATTTAATGAGTGAAACGTGGTGGAATTCGATAGATTAAACAATTCTATAAAGAACTAAAATGAAGAAGGGAAATAGCTTGACAATTTATACTTCTTTGGATGATCAAAAAGAATATAAAGCGGCACTCATGCATTGGAATTGACACTAACCTTGTTTCGTGATCGTTTCGAATGTCGTCCGCAAGGGGTTCGTATGAGCACCCGAAGCGGCTGGAACCCGAGTGATGCGGGTATGCACGGAATGGTGAGGCCAACTGCTTACACTAAGCGCTACCGACATGGCGGGGTCTTGTGCCTAAGGTTTTGGGCAGTCTGCACCATCACCAATATCACTGCCGCTGGAATCACTATCTGTGCATTGACCTCCTGTGTCATGAAGTGTGCCACTATTGCACACAAGAGTGGCTGCACAGTCAAAAATATACCAAGTACCGTTCGAGCACTCGGCAAATTGGTGTCCCAGGCAACGGATCTCACCATTTACTTCGCACCGTTCACCCAAATTTGGACAATGATCCGGCAACGGACTTGAAGGGATTGAGGAGGAGGTGGATGAGGAGGATGAGGAGGAGGTGGTGGTGGATGAGGAGGAGGTGGTGGATGAGGAGGTGGTAGTTGATTCAGAAGTAGTAGTAGTGGTTGATGTGCTGGTTGGCTCTTCGGAAGTGGAAGTGGAAGTGGACGAGGATGTGGATGTTGATTCAGAAGTAGTAGTGGTTGACGTGCTGGTTGGCTCCTCGGAAGTAGAAGTGGTTGACGTAGTAGTTGGCTCCTCAGAACTAGATGTGGTTGACGTAGTAGTTGGCTCCTCGGAAGTAGAAGTGGTTGACGTAGTAGTTGGCTCCTCAGAACTAGATGTGGTTGACGTAGTACTTGGCTCCTCAGAACTAGATGTGGTGGACGTGGTCGTCAGCTCCCCAGAGGTAGTGGAGGTTGACGTGCTGGTTGGCTCCTCAGATGTAATAATTGCGGATGATAGTGTCTTGGTTGTTTGGACTGACGTGGTTTGTACTATAATCGAGGGTTTTGTTGACGATATTGGTAACGATTCAGTAACCGTGACCTCTTGTTGAGTGCTAGTAGCCACCGGAGGAGCTACTGTACTGGTAACCACATTTGATAGCGGTAAAGATTCGGTGATTGTGACCTCGGGTTGTTGAGCGCTAGTAATGAATGGTGGCGGGGCTGGAGACGGGGATATAATGATCACCGAACTGACAATGCCACCATAAGACGTAGATGGACTTGGTGGTGGTGGTGAAGGTGGCAATGGCTGGGCAGTACTCGTTTGTGGTGGAGCTGGACCTGGAATTGGACGTGGTGGTGGGTTTTGCGAGGTGAAAGGCGTCGACCCATCACTATTGGCGCCGTTGTTGTTGTTGTTGTTGTTGTTGTTGTTGTTGTTGTTGTTGTTGTTGTTGTTGTTGTTGTTGTTGTTGTTGTTGTTGTTGTTGTTGTTGTTGTTGTTGTTGTTGTTGTTGTTGTTGTTGTTGTTGTCATCACCATCCTCTCTCTCACCATTATCGTCTGTTGGGACGGGATGACCAGTATACGTGATCGTTGTAATGCTAGTCTTGGTACCGGTACCAATAGTCAACGTGACGGTGCTGGTAAAGATGGTGTTCTGGTCAGACTCAGAATCAGCACCGCTTCCGTTGCCGTTACCCGATGCGTTATTAGAAAACCCGGTGTCAGATGATCCGGCGTCGTCGTCGTTAGCAGATCCGTTGCCAGAGCTGCCACTGCCGGTAGTACCAGACCCGTTTTCAGATCCATCACCCGATTGGTCATCATAGTGGCCACCATTCGTTTCGTTCACATCATCGCCATCTTGGCCATGGTAGTCACAGCTCAAATCGCACCTAGACACGACGGTAGGCTTATACGCATACTGCGAGTTGAGCATACCCCAACACGCCGTGTCGTTACCTTGGTCCCGAATGTTCACCCCGTTGAAGCTGCACAGTTGCTGGTATTCATTGATGGCGCTAGACACGTTGCCCATCCATGGGCCCATATTACCGGATTGGTCGACGGCGGGCACATCCAGCACAATCTTCCCACCGCATTTTCGGGAATACGCATCCCATCGCAAGTAGTTGGCTGCATCCAATAACGGCGTGTAGTGGTCGTATCGAGTAAACAACAGGCTGGCACCAAAACAATTGACGCTATTACGGTTGCTTCCATCGGCAGACCCGCCCACGATATCAAACAAGTCGTGGAGCTCATCCACGTACTCAGCCGCAAAGTCGATCGGTTTGCTGTCATCAAGCAAGTCTTGCACCAAAACTCCGTTGATCATCCCGCCGCATTTATCGTGCAGGTGTTTAGCAGCCTGTACGGCATCGTCTGCCGTTTTGAACCCTTGAGTCGCAGGAGATACCGATACCAGAACCGTCTTGTTGAAGGGAACCCCTTGCATTTCTTGAACCCAACCGTCTCCACAGCTCTGCTCGTCTTCCAAAATGAACATGTTTGCAGCATGTTGGTTGTAGTCTGGGTAGTTGTGGAAGTGTTGCTTGGTATCGTTGAAACATTGTGCTGAAACTTGCAGCGCAACATTTTCATCGACGGTGTTTACCGCCTCGGTTGTCGTTGTAGCGATAATCGCTGTTGCAATAGTAATCGCCTGATTATACCTCATGCTTTTTTTTCTTCCTATTTTCTCTTTTTGTGGATGGGCTCTTTTACTTTTATTTATGGTATACAGCAACCGGGCTAGTATATATGTAGTTTACGGAATTTTGTCATGATAAAAAGCGGACAAAGACCTCGTCACAGCCGCTTGCATAAGACAAGGCATGCAATGCCTATTTGGCCGATCAATATATATATCATTTACGCATAGTCGCACTGATTCTTACAAATTTAACATGGATGTATCCGCGGATACAAGGCCTTGATTGATCCCAAAAAAGAAGAACCATATAGAAAATTAATATTGGCCTTGAGCATAAGAATTTGAAAAAAGCAAAATAACAAATAAAGCTTCTAGAAGAGAACAACGGTACAAGCTTCGGCTGCACGCGTGCGTACAAGGCCGAGAATTTTGTCTCAAATCGAATATATTAATCTATAAGTTTATGACACATATATATGAACAAAGGATATCCCAGACTTTTTGAGAGATATTATTATATATATAAACGTCTAAAGCTTAATAGAAGAAGAAAAAGAAAAGCAGATGAAAAGAAGAAAAAACGTTAATACAATGCATATACTTACTGTCGAATTAAACAACTCTATAGAGCTAACAATCAAGGATTGTCCCTTTGTTCCCTCCCCCCACCCCGTGCACCCCGTGCACCCCGTGCACCCCATTAAAAGACGTGTTTCAGATCGCCGCACAATCCAGGCCTGTGCTCTAAACAAAAAAGTTGGGAGCCACTTGTAGCCTTAAATTTTTCTTCTTCTTCTTCTTCTTCAGATCGCCGCACGCCAACGTGGGGGGCCAACGTGGGCGCCTATGTGCTGAATGCCGGTAAAGTAATTTCCCGAGCATCGGGATCCTTTCTTAAGGCCATATATATATGTGATAGTGGGGTTGATATTGTAAGGTGGAGTTGCACATGTGCATGTAAGAAATTTAAAGAGAGACAAAAAGAAAAATGGCCAACCACGTTGCTACCTCACTGAAGAGACCTCATTTTTCTGTACTAATCTCACGCACGACGGGGAGGGGGAGCAATGCTGTATCGTACTTTGACTGACCAACCAGTAAAAAGAAGCTTATTCCCATATCATATATCGTGTATAGCTATAGCTATATATATATATATCGATCGATATATATTGGGCGGTGCAATGCATGGTTGTCTGACCGGTCGAGGAACAGCAACCATTGCTACGGTAGCTGTCATTTTCGGTAATCGACGTCGAAAACTTGCGGGAATGGAATGTGACGTACGTCAATTGATCGATCCCGGGCCGGATATTGCGCCTTGAAACATTTCCGCGCCTTTTGCAAGCTTCTAGATCGCCCATATATCTGCGTAATAGGTGCTTAAACAAAGGCATTTTCAACAAACTAGTGTCTCATAACAACGTTACCCATGAGCTGGAAATCCCACGATCGAGGTGATCATTCCAATTTTATATAACATAATATATATATATAATTATAATAATATTAATATTTTATATTACCAAACGGGGATATCCATTTTTCAGTTGTTTCTTTTATAAAGGGAGAATATATGGCGCAATCATATATATGCGTATACATGCCGGTATATACAAAAATGGTCCGTCAGCAATGTTCCATGGCAAAGAAAGAAAAGGCCAGGGGTTTATTTTTTAAAAGAAAGAAACATATATATTTATATATTTCAGCGCTTAAGGTACTCTTTGTATGAATTTCTAAGCATCTACGAGCTCTTACCTAGGTAGTCAACGCCACCGGCCGCGTTAACTCGGTCCCAAGCACCCCGAAAGGGCGGGGAACACCTTGTCCGATTTTCCGAAGTCAATTACCATATGAAAACGGAGTTCGATCTATAGTATACTTTGCAACCCAGTAACAATAAGGCCAATACCAAGACCAATACCCCCTCCAAGTCACCAACAGGACCGGCTCGATCGCCTGACACTCTATAAACTGTTTATTGTGTCTAACTAAGTAGGGACCATTTTAAATCGTATCGACACGCCTTGGACAACTCTTCCCTGGAATAAATACACACAGTTGGCACTGGGCTAATTTATTAGTAGAGCAGGGAAGAGTACCCTGTCGCTACTTATGTATGCAGTAGCGTGAAATGCCGTGGGGCACATTTGAGCGCACTGAGACATGCTGAGCCGCAGCTAGTTAAGTCAATGAATTCTAAAAAAAATATATTTATACCGTTAATTAGCTTCTTCTTCTTTTAATGGGACATACCTCCTTGATGTACATCTCGGTGTACTCCTCGCATTCGCTGATGGGCTTTGTAAACGTTGTCGACAACCCGCGCTATAGCGTATACGAGCGGTGACAGGCTAGATTAGAGATATCAACCTCTATAGCACTCGCTGGACGAAGCTAGAGTCCGAGTTTTTCACTACATTTTCTTGTCATGACCAATAACCTCAGTAGAAATGAAGGAGAATAAACTTGCATCGTGGACGGCTCGTCGTCAGTATATATACTATGAGAGGCGGTTTTGCTAGCTATAAAAAGTATGACCTGTAAGCAGGTAGCCTTACCATCCCATAGGCTCTCCGCTCTCGGCCACAAGCCCGCACCAAAGGGCTCAGGTGACCTCTCGACAATCACCAAAAACGGTTAGCGTCGACTATAATGCGACAACAACCTCGGGTGTATCATCCTCAGTTCCATCCCTCGTTCTGAACGAGTATCTTGCCTTTTTCCTCTTTTCTGTTCTTTTCTGTTCCTTTTTGATCATATACTTCTTTATAGAATTGTTTTATCTATTGAACTCCATCATGTTTTCACTCATAAACAACTATTTTTAGTATCCAACTAGATTGTCTATTGTCCTCTTCTCAATGACCGGTTAATGAGCACATTAGCTCATTAAATCTTGATCATTCGTAATAAGTGGCGCTAGGTCGCCACCCAGCATCCAATGGGGCTGAGGATCAACCTGTACTTGATCGGGGCAACCCAGCTACACAGAATGCCTCTCGTATTCATTTACCTCCGCCATCCCTTCCACTAATCGAAACTAGCTCCATTCACCGTGGTATACTTGAAAAAAGAGAAAGAAAAAAAAAAGTTGTCTGGGTCACACTCCATATTTACGTACTACTACTTTATGCCCGAAAGCTTTCGTTATTATATGCCATTACTCAGGCTCATAGCCTTGTAGACTAGTATCACCTAGTTACCGATCACAGGGGTCTAAGGCATGGGGCTTTCCCTGTTCAACGGCAGGAGGTCGTAGTACTTGGGCAGGATATACTAAACCTATATTATGGCTGACATTATGCATGACACCCAGTGCGACAAAATTGGTACATCCCCGGATGGAGCTTGAATCGCAGCAATTGTATTAATATCACCATCGAATATTTTCTGCTGCTGTTCCTTGAAAAAGAAAAAAGGACTATTGATAAGTGTTCGGATATTATCGCCATTTTAAATCAGTGAAAGGTAAACGGTTAAAACCGAAGCCATCAATTAACCACGCTACCTAGTATAGCGGTTCGTGCTTCTTTTTCGTGCTAATTAACCCTAATAAATAGCAAAACTTTATCATTTTTGGTCCATCATTGACGGGATCGTCTCGCTTACGGCTTGGGTATGCTATTGGTATAGTTCTGGTATTACTGATTTCTGCTAGACCCAATGCAAGCCCATAACCGAGGTGGTTAGTGCCGACATGAGAGTTCTGGAAATAAGAGTAACAATGAGAAGTCAAGTTAGTCTAGTAGGGAGACGGAATGGTGTTGGTACACTCGACAAAACCTAACCGCTACCGGTTATCATACCTTTTTTTTTTTTTTTTGAGGTTAGAATGATCAGGAGCCGCACGAGCGGCGAACTTTTCCGTTAGCTTGGCATTTTTGAGTGTGCGCGCCACACAACCACAGAATTTTTAAAAAAGGTATACAATAAAAAGCTAATATGTAAAAATGTGCGTTACAATATTATCATGTAAAGAAAAAAAGAATATAAGAAGGTACTCTGTTATTTTTCCAGTTAAAGAACCAAAGCCAAACCAGCGACAAACGACCCCAAGACACCACACAAGGTGACCATAGAGCCAGCGCCGTTGGCAGCATTATCCTTATCCTTATCCTTATCGTCAGAGGATGAACCAGAAGTTACAGCAGTGTCCTTGGCTTCGGCGCCACCAGTCATGGAACCGGTAGCAGAAGCGGTGACGGCACCAGTACCAGCGGTACCGGCTTGGCTAATGACGCTCTTGCATTGTCCTTCAGTCTTTGGACTGTCATTGACGGATGCACTGCCTTCAAAGTCACATGCCTTGTCCTTCTTGCCATTCTTGTTGTAGTAAACGTTTAGCAAAAAGTTTAGTTGGTCCTTTGGAGCACAATAAGAGAAGGAACCGTATTCGCCAGTAGTACCGTTACCGGTGATACCATCGCACGAGACCTTGGAGCACAAGTAGCCAAACAACTTGCCATAGTCGTCAGAGTCTACATCGCTAGACACGACGCAGGAAGCAGCTTCAGAAGCACATTTACAGTTGCCTTGGTTTGGAGTTGGTGGGAGCTTGGTAGCGGCAGCACCAATGTCCGAGGAGCCGGTGCCGGTTGGACAGGAAATGTCAGAGGCAGTGGCCTTGGCATCAGAAGACTTGATTGGAGATGGGGAAATCTTGGCCATTTCCTTGGACAAGTAGGCAAACCCATCAACCTTTTCAGCCTTTTTACCAGACACCTTGACCAACCCATAGTTGTTGGCTTCTTGTTGGTACATGTACACGATACCACCAGAGATTGGGGCCGCATCCTTGGAGTACAGGGCTTCAACTTCAGTAAACTTTCGTGGTTGAACCTCGTTACAGCCGTATTCAGACCAAAAGAATGGGATACCATAGGATTCAAATTCCTTGATTCGTTCAGACCAGCCAGACTTTTTCAAGGTGGAGGTGCCGCACCATTCGTAGTTGTTCATGCCCAAAAAGTCAGCCTTGATGGACGAGTCGCCACATGCAAAGTACTTGGACATGCCCAATCGAATATTGGAGTCATCGTTCATGGAGTAACCAACCGGAATAGATCGGTACTTCTTTTGCTTAATGTACGCCTTGGTATCTCGAACGGCAGCCTTGACAAAAGCACTGGCGGCAGTGTTGTTCTTTTCATTGGCCACTTCGTTACCGGCAAAGAAACCCAACACATTGCTGTGCTTGGCCAATGAGTCAACGACAGTGGTGTATCGGTTGTACAGGTTAACGTCCCACTTTGGATCGTCTCGGTTGATGGATAGACCAGGTTCAGACAAGTCGGCAATAATGTAAATGCCAGCATCGGCAAAGGTCTTAATACACGAGTCGTGTTCCAAGGACGTGTTGATGGCATACACTCGAATAGCATTGGTGTTGAGTTCTTGCAAGTACTTGACATCACGCTTGCAAGCTTCAGAGTCGGCTAGAGGGTCGTCAAAGGTCTTTTCAGTGCCGTTGGAAACATCGGATTGGTATGCCACACCCTTGATGAAGAATTGAGAACCATTGTTGGAGTAAAAGAAACGATTACCAACAATTTCAATCTCTGGCAAATCGCTGTTGCTGCTATCAGCAGCTTGGGCCTTGGTGCCAAGCATAGCAGAAACGCCAAGTGACAAGATTGATGACCACTTCATTGTACAAGATGATAAAATAAACCGCGGTGATGAAAAAACGGGTCTGTTTGGTAAGATGAATAAAAAAACGAGCGTAAACGAAATATAAAAAAGTAAAAGAGAGTTTCAAACTTCGAATTCAAAAGGAAAGAATTGGAACAAAAAAAAAAGTTTGTCTTTTAATGTCGAATTGTTTGAATGAAGAAGAGAGAAAGAGAGGAAGAAAAAGGGGTTGTATGAGGGAAAAAAAAAAAAAAAAAAAAAAAAAAAAGAAAAAAAAAGAGAGGGAAAAATTGTTCTATTCGAGCCGACAACTACATGTACTAGAATCAACGTATACGTAAGTTTGCTAAGGAGAGCTATTTTTGCATCTGGCCGACCGACGAGGGGGCCAGATCTTCGAGAGAGGAAAAAAAAAAAAAAAAAAAGGGGAGGAGGCGGAGGGCGAGGCAAGGCCTGGGCTAAAATAAAACAAAAAATTTAAGGGAGCTGGTGTGTTGCCGTTTTGCTTGTTTCGATCGAATGTTTTTGAGGCACCACAGTTATTTAGCTAGGCCGACCGGGTTGCCCGGGGATCGATAGTAAGTGGAGATATTCTTAGACGCATGCACCAATATTGTTTAATTAAAGCTAGCTTAAGGAGGCTGTGGTATTTGTTTACATGCCATGGATATATAGATGTATTATAAAAGACCGGTCTTCCGGGTATTGGGGGGAAGAATAGGGTTATAATATATAATGTATACTTAGATGTATACGCGTACGTATATACGTAAGCTAGCTAGCTTACACATACGTAATAAGTGCTTAATTAAAAAGACGATCGATGGCCAGTAACCTTATACATCCAGTTATATATGCCTAGCGCTATAGCTCAATTGACTGCGGCCGGCAGACTAATTAAGGGCATGCAGATGCAAGCTAGCTTAATTATATTTTGTTCAAATTTGGGGCCCGCTCGAGGATCCAGCAAAAATGTACTTAGTAGATCAATAATGGCAGTGCAAAATGGTTGGATCCGGATCAGATACTATAGATCTAGATATATATATATATCAGAAACAAATATATCTAAATATGACGTTTGTTATACTTACCGCTTAGCCACGAATAGTGCTATAGTATACATGTCCATTTATAAACCCGGAGTTGATGGAACATGTGTACATATGACAGAGAGGAGGCCTTATGTCTATACATATGGTAATTGATGCTTAATATCAAAGACTTTAAAATTTTGACCGTTGTGTGTAATGCATCAACAGAGATTTGGCACTAAGGCACTAGCTAAGCTTAATCGGAAGCCCTTATATCCCTTACTTCATTTACTTGCATCATTGGGGTAAAAATTTTCATTTCCGAGCCGAATATCCCCGACCGTCTCACGTGATAATTTCTTTCCCAAAGCGTAGACTTTCAAGCTCGAGGATCCTTTGTCAGGTACTTCAGCTTAAGTAATTAATATATGACGGCGGCGCAGCATTGCGAAGACCCAACCGCCTCGTTATTTCGTCATGAGCACATCACATCTTGATACGCGTTTGTTTGACAAATAATTATGATCCATCAACATTGTAAAAGCCTTTTTATTATGTAATATAACAAGCCGGGGTTGAGATAAGGCCTTACTATTTATATATAATTAATTACTTAAGATGCCGGCCTGTATACATGGCCAAAACTACTAATATTAATGCCGACTGGCTCGCGAAATATTTGTGCCATTATTATATTATTATTATTATTATATATAAGGGCTTATATATATTTATAAAATACTCAGCTGCCTAGGAGTAAACTTAACCTGAGATCAACGTTCCCGCGATCGATTCGATGGTGAGCGCTCGATCGCGAGGGGGCTTGCTTCATATCTCAGATCCGATCTATAGGGGGTCTTAATTAAGGCTAGCAATGAATTTAACACACCTTAAGTAATCAAGAGGAGCCAGCTCGCGCCAGTCTCAGATCTTCAAACATACCCCGTAAATTCTCAAGTTGGCGACGATGTATACGCGTGGCGCTTCAGATCAACCCCCCTGTAGCTATAGTATTTTCATCTCCATTGCGCACAACGCGAGCTCGGTTTTGAGCATATGATGATGGATGTGACATACTGAAACTTTGAAAACAGAGCGCTAAGGCTTATAGCTAGGACTTTTTTTGATGTGTCAAGATTGATCAATATGGTTTGGACTCGATCAGGAGTGAGAATTTAAATACTGGAGACCGGTGATAGAAAAAATAAAAAAAAAATAAAATCAAGACCGATGTTGAAGCGGGTTGGGACCAGTATTTGTCGGCACGTTTTCTATGCCTTTAACTGAGAGCAATTTTATATAACATCCTAACCGGGGGGCCCGATATTAATAATGAATGAATTGACCAACTATGCTCTCGACTCCGCTGCAGGCTTATAATATATATGCCCGATTGTATATGTGTATCAACAGGATCCGATCCTGATGCTTCCAAATTTTTAAGTTAACTCACCGCCGCCCTCGCCCAAAAAGCTGCACTGCTGTTAAAATTGATAACGGATTTCAGTTATCCTTATCTCTTAGTAGAGGATATCAATTTGTCTAGTTAAAGGAAACCTTCTTGTTACGGTTACATATACATTTTGGCCGGTCGGTGGGCTGTTTTTTCACCGACCAAAAATGGAGAGGTGAGACTCTGCTCATAGTCTCCCCTTAAGTATACATTATAAATTTAACTTGATGCTCAACGTTCAACGCACAGCATTCCTAAAGCGCAGAACAGAACAGCTGCAGGCAGCCATGGACAAAAAACAAGGGGATCGATGGTATCTGATACCGGTACGGCGAGTCTTACAAAACGTTTAAATTACGACGTGGAACAATGATTAGATTGTTTGATGTCGGAACGACAAGTTAGTCTCAGTCCGACCGCGGTTCTAACAGTACGACGCCATGTTGGAAATCTATCTATAGCGGCATACAAATTTGTTGACTTGTTTACTTTAAAGAATTCTAGATTTACGATCCCAAAGCCTCGCTTTTGGTAAACGTAAACAACTGGATTAACATTCACCGGAACACTGGAACAAAATTGTACAATTTTTTTATATAACCGGACATACGTACTTTATATTGATTGACTTCAATAGCGAGGTGACTTATAATATAGTAATTGACGTATATACAGACACGATATCATATATGGTTTAAGCTTAGAGCAATTAATTATGATCATCATTTGTTCTTAAGAATTCTTTCTTTCGAAGGAGATCTCTCTCTCTCTCTCTCTCTCTCTCTCTCTCTCTCTCTCTTTCTCGCTTGAGATCCTTAATAAAATATTTATCCCGGATAAAGAATCTGATATCTATTTCTTTCTTCGCCTGCAATGCAATGCATGGACCGCGGTCGTCCCATGTGCACGCTTTGCAGGCCCGCGGATGCGTCGAAACGTTCCATATGCAAAGCTCATGCCGGTCGGCCTCCCGCGAATGAAAAGTTGAGGAATTCATTAATATCATAAATCAATTGCACACGCGAGGGGGCGGGCCCCGGGGGCGCTCAAGCTCGCTCTAGTACTCGCACGTGCGCAAGCTTTCAAAGTGTTGATCACTCGCGAGGGATATCATATATATATATATATATGTGTGTTATAACATGTATATAGCTAGATATCGAGCTCGAGATATCCGCGCGCGCGGGTTATAATACATACATGTATTATTCAGATTCACGTGTACACGCTAGCTAGTCGACATGTGCAGCTCCTATAAGCTAGCTTCTTTAAATTGAGCGCTCGAGATTATAAGATCTATATCATTTCATAGCTAGAGACAATTGATTAATATATAAGGCCTGCCTGGGATTATTATGTTATATATTGGTTTAAATTATGTAGTGTTGTAAACAGAATACGCGAGAGAAACGTGTGTGCACAAAACGGTCCCCCAATTACATGGTTCAAACCTATTTTTTCCATACTAGGAAGATTTGTAATAATTAACAATTGCAAAATATGGTGCCATGGTGATGTTGGGCAAGCCAACCAAAAAAATTATGAACCTTGCTCGCAAAGACGTTCTTGCTTTTTTGACACATATATGAGATCTCTCAATTGACTCGATCGGCAAGTTAAACCTCCCAACAGCTCATGGTCAGCCACCCGGGGCCCCAATGGAATATATATATGCCTAGGCTAGCTTGTATATTTGAGAGATCTGGAGCGCTAGCTACGTAGTACGTACTATATATTGTGGTGAGCTAGAATTATAATTGATGCAAATTTTACATATATATATAATATTATTATATCGATCTAAGCGGTGCGCACGCACTAGCTAGCCAGCTGCTTACGTACTCCACGCATGCACGCGCACGCGCACGCACGCAACGTTGTACAAGCTTATAAGTTTACGTACGCGCGCCCGGCCGGCCGGCTATAGCGCTACAGATATAGCGCTGGCTAAGCCGAGTCGAGCCGCGACGCTCAAGCACGCGCGCGTGCGCATTGGGAGGTTTAATAAGCCAATGAGAATCAATCTAAGCCTAGCTAGGGCGTAGGGGAGGCCAAGCATTGGGTTTATTTATAGATCAAGACCCCCTAGCTACCATCATTGAAAAATATAATGTCGCCAACTATATATATATCTTATAAACTACTGCCGCCTTAAAATAATATTGGGCTGAAGAAAAGCGTATACCTACAAGTGCAAACACAGAATTCTTAAGGGATCATTACGGGTTAATTACCAAATAACAAAAGCCCAACCCATTGGGCGGGGTTTGTTTAATTGCCGTGCACCATGGTGGCTATATATATATATATCGCGCTAGTTCAAGAGCTTGCTCCTAGGTTCAATTTCAAGCACGTACGCGTGTGGGTTACCAGCATGCTGTATATTCCCACGTTGTCATTGAAAATCATTACAAATCTTATATATACGATCGAGTGCTTGGGGGGATGATCATGAGCACGAATTCCTGTGTTTAAGCCACGTAGATTAATACCAGTCGTACAGCTGCCTATGCATGGACTCGAATTCGAACAGATCTTAAGCTGAGCTAGCTCAGTCAGGGCCGCACCACCTCACTTGGAATCGATCCCCCTAATGCAATTGCCTTAGCGCCGACTTTATAAAGAAGCTGGCTATAGAGACCGGCAAGCTTGTCCAGCTCTAGCTATAGAATGAATTGGTTAACCCAAACCTATAGCCTTACACGAAATATCATATATTCGAAGCGATTATGCCCAAAATTTACAAAAAAGCAAACATCTGTATGCATTGCCGCTGGCGCTAGCTAGGGGCCGTAAAAAAAAAAAAAAAAAAAGTTTCGGAAAAAAAAAAAAAAAGATTGGGAATGGTGGTGAGCTGGATAAAAAGTTTTTTTTTTTTTTTTTTTTTTTTTTTCCCTCACCCTTTCGCTCTCTCAATTTTTATCTGGACTGGATTGAAACTTTTTTTTATTTTTCTTCACAAACACCCTCTTTTTCTCTTTCTTTCCACCACCACAACAACAAACCCGTTCATTCAGACGACTGACGTTGACGACTAAACCCCATCCACGACGTTCGTTTGTTTGTTCCAACATTCATTTGAAAAAAAGTTAAAATACGAGGACAGGAGAAGAACGACAATAAACCAGCCAATTGTATTTGTACTATCACGCTAAACGCTCACGACAACCGCCATTCCATAAGCGCTTGGAGGGAATTTTTTTTTTTTTGAACCAACCCAACAATTATACAGTCACTTTTGTGACGAGGAGAAGAAAAAGATAAAGAACAGGTTCTTTTATAATGTACGTTTTTCTCATCTCTATGATACGACAGCTAACAGGAAATTTTTTTTTATTTATAGGTCTTATAACAGATACGAAGAACACGCGGGGGATTACTCTCGTGAGGGTTACTATCAAGACCAATACGGGCAGCATCCTCACCACGACCAGTATGAGGACGATTACGGGTATCAAGGTCAAGGGTACCCAGCTGGCGGCGACCAGTACTATTACGACGATGACCGGGCCGCATACTATGACCAACACCGAGAATACGAGGAGTACCCTGAAGATGCTTATGCTGCAGGTCCAGTGGACCCATACGCGTCGTCTCACGCCAATGGCTACCAACACGTTGCTGGTGGGCAGCCACCACCACCACCACCAGGGGCGGTGCGAGGCCAACGACACAATTCTGACGAAGGCAGCGAGACTTTTTCGGATTTCACCATGCGGTCTGATATGGCACGAGCTGCTGACGTGGACTATTATGGTCGTCAAGGTGGCGGCGGTGCTGCCGGAGACCCTAGATTTAACTACATTCCGCAATCTGACGGCGCGTACCAAGATGATGGGTACGGTAATGTGGTTGGCGGTAATGGCAGTGTCCACCCGCAATATACAGCCTCGTCGCAAGTCTCGTTTGGCGGCAATCGGTCTTCTGGCGCGTCTACGCCAATTTACGGTCTAGACTATCCAGGCATGGGCGGCCAATCCCGTGAACCATACCCAGCCTGGACTGCTGAAAATCAAATCCCATTATCGAAGGAGGAGATTGAGGACATTTTTATCGACCTGGCAAACAAGTTTGGGTTCCAACGTGATTCCATGCGTAACATGTTTGACCATTTGATGATCTTGCTGGATTCTCGATCCTCCCGAATGACCCCTAACCAAGCATTGCTGTCTCTTCATTCCGATTATATTGGTGGCGACGGTGCTAACTACAAGAAATGGTACTTTGCTGCTCAATTTGATTTGGACGATGAAGTAGGGTTCCGAAACATGAAGTTGGGTAAGACTACTCGTCGAATCCGAAAGGCTCGTAAAAAGTCCAAAAAGAACCGTGATGCCAATGCGGATCCAGAACGGACTTTGGAAGAGATGGAAGGCGACAACTCTTTGGAAGCTGCCGATTTCCGATGGAAGACCAAGATGAACCAAATGTCGCAGCAAGAGCGAATTCGGCAAATTGCCCTGTACTTGTTGTGCTGGGGTGAAGCCAATCAGGTGCGGTTCACTCCGGAATGTTTGTGTTTTATTTTCAAGTGTGCCGATGATTACTACATGAGCCCAGAATGTCAGCAACGGGCCGAACCAGTGCCGGAAGGTGATTACCTTAACCGAATCATCACCCCATTGTACCGATATATCCGTGACCAAGGGTACGAGATTGCTGAAGGCAAGTACGTTAAGCGGGAAAAGGACCACGAGAAGGTTGTTGGCTATGATGATATCAATCAATTGTTTTGGTACCCAGAAGGTATTGAACGTATCATCTTTGAAGACGGGTCTCGTTTGGTTGACATTCCGTCTGCCGAGCGGTACTTTAAGCTTGGTGAGGTGCATTGGAAGAAGGTGTTTTTCAAGACGTATAAGGAAACGCGGTCTTGGTTCCACTTGGCCACGAACTTTAACCGAATCTGGGTCATTCACATTACAATGTTTTGGTTTTATACTGCATTCAACTCGCCTACTTTGTACACCAAAAACTACTCTCAATTGTTGAACAATCAGCCTCCAACTGAGACCAAGTGGGCGGCTTGTGCTATCGGTGGTGTGGTTGCGTCGCTGATTCAGATTATCGCCACTCTTGCTGAATGGGCCTACGTGCCACGGAAATGGGCGGGTGCTCAACACTTGACTACACGGCTCTTCTTTTTGATTGGTGTCATGATTCTCAACTTGATTGCCCCAATCTATGTGTTTGCTTATATCGGTGTCCAGGCCAATTCCAAGTCTGGGTTGATTGTGGCCGTGATTGGGTTCTTTATTGCCGTTATTACGTTTGTCTTCTTTGCCGTCATGCCATTGGGCGGGTTGTTTGGCTCGTACTTGAACAAGAAGACTCGTCGGTATGTGGCTTCCCAAACGTTTACTGCTTCCTTCTCTAGCTTGCACGGTTCCGACATGTGGATGTCGTATGGTCTGTGGGTTTGTGTGTTTGTTGCAAAGTTTGTTGAATCCTACTGGTTTTTGACGCTTTCGTTGCGTGATCCAATGCGTGACTTGAGTATCATGCGAATGACTCGATGCAAGGGTGATGTCTGGTTCACCAACCAGCTGTGTTTGCAACAAGCTCGAATTGTGCTGGCCTTGATGACTCTGACTGACGTTGTCTTGTTCTTTTTGGATACTTACTTGTGGTACATTATCTGCAACACAATCTTTTCCGTGTTCCGATCCTTCTACTTGGGTATTTCCATCTGGACTCCATGGCGAAACATTTTCAGCCGACTGCCAAAGCGAATCTACTCCAAGGTGCTGGCTACTACCGATATGGAAATCAAGTACAAGCCAAAGGTGCTAATTTCCCAGATTTGGAACGCCATTGTCATCTCCATGTACCGAGAACATTTGTTGGCCATTGATCACGTGCAAAAGCTGCTGTACCACCAAGTGCCATCTGAAGTGGAAGGCAAGCGAACTTTGCGAGCCCCAACCTTTTTTGTATCTCAAGATGACAACTCGATTGACTTTTTCCCACGAAACAGTGAGGCCGAGCGTCGAATTTCCTTTTTTGCCCAATCCTTGTCCACGCCAATCCCAGAGCCATTGCCGGTTGACAATATGCCAACGTTCACCGTCATGGTGCCACATTACAGTGAAAAGATTTTGTTGTCTTTGCGTGAGATTATCCGTGAAGACGATCAGTACACTCGTGTCACCCTGCTGGAATACTTGAAGCAATTGCACCCTGTCGAGTGGGACTGCTTTGTCAAGGACACTAAGATTTTGGCCGAAGAGACTGGATCTTCCGAGAATTTGGAAGAGAAGGAGGAAGAAAAGGATGAGCTCAAGAACAAGATTGATGATTTGCCGTTTTACTGTATTGGTTTCAAGAGCGCTGCTCCAGAATACACACTGCGTACCCGAATCTGGGCCTCGTTGCGGTCTCAAACCTTGTACCGAACCGTGTCTGGCTTTATGAACTATTCTCGTGCAATCAAGCTTTTGTACCGAGTCGAGAACCCAGAAGTCGTGCAAATGTTTGGCGGCAACACTGAAAAGCTGGAACGGGAATTGGAACGAATGGCGCGACGAAAGTTCAAGTTTATGGTATCCATGCAACGTTTGACCAAGTTTAAGCCGGAAGAGCTGGAGAATGCCGAGTTTTTGCTGCGGGCCTACCCAGACTTGCAAATTTCCTACTTGGACGAGGAACCACCAACTGAAGAAGGCGGTGAGCCACGTTTGTTTAGTGCCTTGATTGACGGTCACTGTGAAATTATGGAGAATGGTTTGCGACGGCCAAAGTTCCGAATTGAGCTGTCTGGTAACCCAATCTTGGGTGACGGTAAATCTGATAACCAGAACCATGCTCTAATCTTTTACCGAGGTGAGTACATTCAACTGGTTGATGCCAATCAAGACAATTACTTGGAAGAGTGTTTGAAGATTCGGTCCGTGTTGGCCGAGTTTGAAGAGCTCAACAGTGAGTTTAGCAACCCATACACTCCAGGATTGCCATCTCCAGAACACCACCCAGTCGCCATTCTTGGTGCTCGTGAATACATTTTCTCTGAAAATGTTGGTGTATTGGGTGATGTTGCTGCTGGTAAGGAACAAACGTTTGGTACCTTGTTTTCGCGAACTCTGGCGCAGATTGGCGGTAAGCTGCATTATGGTCACCCTGATTTCTTGAATGGTATCTACATGACTACTCGTGGTGGTGTGTCCAAGGCTCAAAAGGGTTTGCATTTGAATGAAGATATTTATGCCGGTATGACTGCCATTTTGCGTGGTGGCCGAATCAAGCACTGTGAGTATTATCAATGTGGTAAAGGCCGTGATTTGGGTTTTGGTTCCATTTTGAATTTCACCACCAAGATTGGTTCTGGTATGGGTGAACAAATGTTGTCTCGTGAATACTACTACTTGGGTACGCAATTGCCGTTGGATCGGTTCTTGTCCTTCTTTTATGCCCACCCTGGTTTCCACATTAACAATTTGTTCATTATTGTTTCTGTGCAATTGTTCATGGTCACCATGATCAACATTGGTTCGTTGACTCACGAGTCTATTATTTGTTTGTACGATAAAGACAAGCCAGTGACGGACCCACAAATTCCACGAGGTTGTTACAACTTGCAGCCTACTCTTGGTTGGTTGCAACGGTGTATTTTGTCCATTTTTATTGTGTTTTTCATTTCGTTTATTCCGTTGGTGGTGCAAGAGTTGACTGAAAAGGGCTTGTGGCGAGCGGTGGTGCGATTTGCCCGCCACTTTGGGTCTCTCTCTCCATTCTTTGAAGTGTTTGTTTGTCAAATTTATGCAAACTCTTTGCTGCAAGATTTGGCGTTTGGCGGTGCTCGGTATATTTCCACTGGTCGTGGTGTTGCCACTGCGCGAATCCCATTCTCGGTGCTCTACTCTCGGTTTGCTTCTGATGCCATTTATCTTGGTGCTCGGTCGTTTTTGATGCTGTTGTATTCGACCATTATCATGTGGCAACCGGCCTTGTTGTGGTTTTACATTACGCTATCTGCCATGTGCATTTCGCCGTTTTTGTACAATCCGCATCAATTTGCTTGGACTGATTTCTTTATTGACTATCGAGATTTGATCCGGTGGATGTCGCGAGGTAACAACCGATGGCACCGAAACTCATGGATTGGTTACGTGCGAATGACTCGTACCCGAATCACTGGTTTGAAGCGAAAGGTGCTTGGCGGTGACAGCAAGGATGCCGAAAAGGCTGCTGGCGACGTGGCTCGAGCCGGATTTGGCAATTTGATTTTCACTGAATTCATTATTCCTATCTTTGTGGCTGCATGTTGTTTTGTCTCGTTTACATTCTTGAACTCTCAAAACGGGTTGGCCAACAACTCTGATGCCAATTATGTCAACTCCACGCTGCGAGTGGTGATTGTAGCACTAGGTCCAATCGCCATCAATGCCGGTGCGTTGATGATGTTGTTTTTCCTGTCGTGCTGTGCTGGTCCATTGCTAGGCTGCTGCTGCAAAAAGACGTCTGGTGTCATGGCTGGTGTTGCCCACGGTATTGCGGTGGTTGTTCAGATTGTGTTTTTTGAACTAATGTGGTTTATGCAAGGCTGGAACTTTGGTGCGGCGTTGCTGGGTATTGTGTGTGCTATTTCTATCCAACGAGTCGTGCTCAAGATTTTGATTGGTTTGTGTCTAACTCGAGAATTCAAGCACGATCAAGCCAATCGTGCTTGGTGGAGCGGTAAGTGGTACTCTGCCGGTTTGGGCTGGATGGCCATCACCCAACCATCTCGTGAGTTTGTGTGCAAGATTGTTGAATCCATGATGTTTGGCGGTGATTTCATTCTAATCCACGCCTTGTTGTTTATCCAACTGCCATTCTTGGCCATTCCATACATTGATCGATGGCATTCCATGTTGTTGTTTTGGCTACGTCCAAGTCGGCAAATCCGACCACCAATCTTTTCCATGAAGCAAAACAAGCTTCGAAAGCGAATGGTTCGGAAATACGCCAGCTTGTATTTTGGTCTGTTGCTGTTATTCATCATCTTGTTGGTGGCTCCAGCTGTGGCTGGCAAATACACTAAGGATTTGACCAAGACTCTAAACAGTAGTTTGGGCGACGGTGTCGCGGCCGGCCTGATTCAACCAATCTGGTCCAAGGACGCAAACAATGATACCGGCAAGAAGGCTCCAAAGAGTATCAAAATCTCCACACCACCAATGCCATCTCACACGACGATGGTTTAATAAAGTGTTTATATATATATCTATATATTATTATGAAAAGAAAAAGGAAGAAAAACCAAAAAACAAAAAAAAACAAAAAAAAGAATTGGGTTTATTATTATTATTATTTAGTGAAAAGGGAATAAATTTCTTGTATTATTAAACTGGTCTTTTCTTTCATTCTTTTGATTTGTCCCAACTCCTACTCTTTATTTTTTATTTTTTATTCATTTTCACTCATGGCGTCGGGGTGTATACACACACGCCAAGCACGGAACAAGGAAGTGTTGCAAGCGTATAAACTAGCTGTCAAGCTTGCCCGGTCGAAAGTACGTAAAGACTTTCACTGTACGAAATGCGACACGATAGGGCTGATCCGGGTCTGCCTGGAGTGTGTATTCATTGGGTGCCACGCCCACGGCAAGCACCATTCAAAAACCGACGACAAGCACCATTTATCGGTGGATATCAACGGAGAAGGGATGATCTACTGCTACGAATGCGATGATTACGTGGTGGATGATACGTTTGAAGCAATGACCAAATCGCTGGCCCCATCGTCGTCATCAACATCAACTGCCTCTACTGCCGCGGCTAGCACCGCAACTAGTGGCAGCAGTGCCAATCGGCAGGTCAAGACAAAGGGGATGGGTACACTCCCTCCATACCAAGCCACGACGGGGCTGAGAGGTTTCTGCAACATGGGTGCGACGTGTTTCATGTCTGTTGTGCTTCAATCCATGATCCACAACCCACTAATGCGAAATTTTTACCTCTCTGGTGGGCATGAACGCAGCCAATGCGGCGTAGAATACTGCATAGCGTGCTGTATGGATGACCTGTTTGTCGAGTTTTTCAAAAGCAACAGCGTGGTAGGGTACGGGCCAACCCAACTACTCGTCGCGTCGTGGAGACAGAAACGAGCACTGGCAGGAGCTAGTGAACAAGACGCGCACGAGTTTTTCCAATTCGTACTTGACGAGGTTCACAAGACGCATTTTGAAAGTTCGGTACTGGCCAAGGTTGAGAATGGCCAGGATCATAATACCCCTGGGTCTGAGACCCCCGACATGACATGCGGGTGTGCTGCCCATAGAACCTTTTGCGGCGAGTTGGAAAGTAGAATCAAGTGTTTACAATGCGGCAACATTACACGCACTGTCGACCCCATGATGGATCTGTCGCTTGAAGTAAAGAACATTAAAAAGGGCGCAGGCGGACTCACTCTCGAGGACTGCCTCGACAAGTTTACAAGCACCGAACGCCTGGACGCCATGTACCATTGTAGTCAATGCGTGAAACGTCAGTCTGTGGATAAACAGCTGAGAATGAAACGCATGCCGTTTGTGCTATCCGTGCAGCTTAAACGGTTCGAACATACCACAATACAAGGCACCAAAATTGAGACCCCTGTTCATTTCCCGCTTTTTCTGAACATGGCCAAGTATACTAGTGGGGAATGTACCAGTAAAGAGCCGCTTAGTTATGAACTATACGGGGTAGTGTGCCACCAAGGGTCTATCAACACTGGCCATTACACGTGCTACATGAAAGACCGGTTTGGCAGGTGGTACTACTTTGACGACGCCGTGGTGACCAGCGTGTCTCCAAAGGCCGTTCTCGCTGCCACCACAAACGCTTATTTATTATTTTATGTAATTGAACGAATGTAAGGGCCCTTTAAGGCTTGAATTGAAAGAAGAAAGAAAGAAGAAGAAGAAAAAAGCCGCACTATATAATAAAGCTTTAGCACCACCAATAAACACCCCCATCCAGTTGGGAGAAGAACCAACAAGCGAAAGCATAGAAACGGGTTATTATATAGCTATAGCTGGCTGGCTGGCGCGCGCAGGGGAGAGTATTTTGGAAAATTTCCCACCAAATTTTTTTTTTTTTTTTTCTTTTCCATTCTTTTACAACTCTAGATCAACAAAAAACCCAAACCAACTCACACACACCCAATGATCGAGACCCAGTACTATTGTAAGTTTTCCACCACCCACCAATATACTCATACTAACCACATACAACAGCGCGGTTGCCAAAAACATTGGCATTGACCAAGGCAGCTCCCACTTATGAAAAAGTTGAGGGGTTCAAACAGCCTACTGATCAGAACGTCCGGCAGGCGATTTACAGCGACGACGGTAAGTACTTTGCGTACTCTGTCCCACAACAAGGCGTGTCAATTGTGGATCCCGAGTCTGGAAATGTTGTCCAAACATTGGATGTGAACGATGCCGTTGAGATTGGCTTTTCGCCAAAATCCACATACTGCCTAACATGGGAGCGGCCAAAAAGAGACGAAAAGTCTGGCAATTTCCACAACAATCTTAAAATTTGGACGTCTGCCAGTGGTGAGCTTGTCGAGTCCTTTTTGCAAAAGCCGCAACGACCGTGGTCGATTCAGTACACGCACGATGAAAAGTACTGCGCACGGTTGGTGACGTCTGGGCTGATGCAGTTTTATGAAGACAACAATTTCCGAAACCCATACGCCAAGCTCAAGGTGGAAGGCATGTCCGAATTCCTGCTAAGTCCTGGTCAAAACCACTCTGTTGCGGTGTTTATCCCCGTGAATGGAGGCAAGCCCGCTGCCGTACGAGTGTACCAAATTCCAAACTTCAACCAACCCGTCAGTCAAAAGACCTTCTTCAAGGCCGACAAGGTGACCATGAAGTGGAATAATCTGGGCACATCGTTGCTTGTGTTGGCGTCTACCGACGTGGATCAAACCGGCAAGAGTTATTACGGAGAGACCAACCTGTATTTATTGAGCATTGCCGGCTCATACGACTCGCGGATCGAGTTGGATAAGGAAGGTACCATCCATGCTATGGAATGGTCGCCAAACTCGAGAGAGTTTGGTGTCGTGTACGGGACAATGCCTGCCAAGACTGCAATCTTTGATGCTCGGGGCAATACTGTCCATGTTTTCCCACAAGCATCCCGAAACTCCATTTACTTTTCGCCTCACAATGGCCGGTTTTTGGCAGTGGCTGGGTTTGGCAACTTGCAAGGGTCCATGGATATTTATGACCGTCAACGCCAGTTTACCAAGATTGCCACGATTGAAGCCGCAAACACTGTAGTCTGTCAATGGTCCCCAGACGGTCGGTACATTTTGACAGCAACCACCTCTCCACGGTTGCGGGTTGATAACGGTGTACGAATCTGGCACCACACTGGCAAGCTTATTTATGCCGTTGATCATGAAGAGCTACTAGGTGTTGGTTGGCGACCAATGGACTGCAACTTGTTCCCGTTGCGGTCTGCTTTGAGCCCAGCCCCGCAACCTCATGAGTCGGTGCAGACTGTAAAGTCCATCAAACCAGCTGCTGCCCAAAAGGCTGGCGCTTACCGCCCGCCACACGCTCGTGTTCCTGGTGTCAGCGTTGCTCCAACCTCATTGCACGAACAAGGCGGGTCTTCGTCCCCATATAAACCTCCTGGAGCTGCTCGCCGGACTGTGCCTGGTGCCGCCAAGCCAGTTCCTGGTGCCGCACCTGCCGCGGCGGCGGCAGCAGCAGCGGCCAAGTCAAGTAAGGACGAAGAGTTGAGCAAAGCCGCATCCAAGAATAAGAAGAAGCGGGAGAATAAGAAAAACAAGGCTGTTGATGAGCAGAGTAATGGCGCTGCCACGGCCTCTGCCGCCACCGCCACGACCACGGCCACGGCCAACTCAGCATCAACTACCACGTCCAATGCTCCTACCGGATCCAGCCCAGAAGAGAAAAAGACGCGGTCCTTGTTGAAAAAGCTACGAGCTATTGAGGACTTGAAGATGCGACAAGCCCACGGCGACAAGCTTGAAACCACCCAAGAACAGAAGATCACTACTGAGGAGACTATCCGTAAGGAGCTTGCCCAGCTCGGCTGGAAGGAGTAGATGTTACTTTTTAAAGAGAGAGAGAGAGAGAGAGAGAGAGAGAGAGAGAGAGAGAGAGAGAGAGAGAGAGAGAGAGAGAGAGAGAGAGAGAGAGAGAGAAAGAGAAAGTGTGTGTGTGGTTTGTATCTATACATTGTTTTAACGTAAATCTTGTACATGAAATGAAGTAATCTGATCAGTAAACAGCACGTGGCCCGGATCGTATGCTGGTTTGTACAAGTTTGGTTCGGGATGCGGGTGGAATTTAGATGTGAGTACAGTGCATTTGCGTAGAGTTGGAATGCCTGGTGGGTCAGTGAGGCGGAACACGCCCCAGGATGGGTTGTGGCGCGGGGAGCATACAATAGCCACTGCCTCACTCAGCATCAACTGGTACGAATTCTGCGTGTGCAAATCAATCGAGCTCAAAAAACATGTCTGAGAAGGATGCGTATGAATCCACCCCAGTATAAACAAATCGTGCTTGTCAATATACTCAAACAGCTTCTCCTCGTTCAAAGTGCTACAAGTGTCTGCCGTCGCCTCTTGGTCTGGAATCACCAAATGGGTGACAAAAAATGCATTACGGTTGAGCTTGCCGCAGAGAATCCCGCACGTTTCCATATTCCTTTCCGTGTTGGAATGCGCAATGTTCAGAAACTTGTGCCGCAGCTCGTCCGGGATAAAAATTGTTCGAAGTGGTTGCCCGCCTTCGGTATATGCTCGTGGTTTGTGGTCCTGTAGTTTGGGAGCGCCGCCGCCACTGCTGTTGCTGCTGCTACTCTCAATGACCGTTTTTTGGAACGACTCCTTTTGCGGGACTGGTGGTGGCCGTTCAGTGTGCAAGCTGGTAACCTCATTTGCTTTTGGCACGATTGGGTAGGACCAATTGATGCGAGCCGAGCTGTTCACGTTGCTCTTTTCGATAGTCGGTGATTTCTGGTCCGTGCGGAGCCGCCGCAACGTGCTCAGTGTCTCCATGTATGAATTGTCGTCCTTCTCCACCGTCTCTTGTTGTTGGGCTAGTGATTTTGGAGGCTGTCGGTCTGAGTGATGCCGAGTAGCCGTGCTGGAGCTACCACCACGCCTTTCAGCGCTCTTTTGTTTAGCCTGCTGAGTTAACTTGTACGATTCCACCTGCTGGTTTATTACTTCTTTGAGGGTTTGCATGCGCTGGAGTACCGGCTCCACGTTTGCCGTCAGCTTTTGAAAGTCCCTACTGTACTGTTTCAGGTCTGGGTGTGACGGCATGGAATTTAACACCAGATTCGCGTACCGGGCATTCATCATGTATGCCTCTTCATGAGCGTATTCGTTCTGGTAGATGATGGCTTCATTGTAGATTGTCTTGGCCACATGGATCCACGACCGGAACGATACATGGGGTGAAAACTCGTAGTTGTTGGCATCTTCCGCTAGCTCGTGCACAGTCCGCGGCTTTATCACCCTGTATTTTTCCGTGATGTTACTGCTGATGCTACTGATACTCCCACTGCTGCTCATTGATTTGTCGTGTTGGCGTTGTTGATGGTGATATGATGATGATGTTGTTTAGGGGTGGTGTGTGGGAAGGAAAAAAGAGCGTGGCCCGCCTCCAGAGATCTTGTTTTGCGTGCGCGCGCCGGTCTCGCCCGTTCCCTCCTCACAGCCCGACATAAAATCGGTCTTCTGGAATCGTAACAACAACCAATAGCAAACAAGGCAATAAAAATGCGTTTAAAGCTAAAACAAGAAGATGATACACGGGTTGTGCAGTTGGGCGACGCCTCGACGGTGAAGGATTTGACGGATTTGGTGGCCGATACCGTCGATGAAGTCAGGTTTGGATTCCCTCCTCAGAAATTGGCGCTTAGCGACCACAACGCGTTGCTTAAGGATCTAGGCATAAGAAGCGGCGACCAGCTTGCTATCAGACTAGCTCGTGAAGTCAATACTGCGAACTCAGCAACACTGCTACCACCCACCGCAACCGCTAGCGCCAGTGCCACCATCCCAACCTCGGTTGATGACGACCCACAGACCGTATCATGCGGGGGAGGACAATTTCTCAAGCTAAGGGTTATGGAGGACGACAACTCGTGTATGTTCAATGCCGTGGCGTATTGTATAATGCAAAACACCAACCTCATGTTTGAACTAAGAAATACGGTGGCTGATACCATCCGAACTGACAGTGTAAACTATTCGGACGCGATCCTGGGTTCGTCACGTGATGAGTACATTAGATGGATCCTAAAGGAAACGTCTTGGGGAGGGGCTATTGAACTAGCCATCCTCAGCAAACATTTTGACATTACAATCATCTGTTTTGATATAAAGACTCTACAGCAGCATAAGTTCAACCCCGGGATGGCCAGTTTTATTGTAGTTGCGTACTCGGGGATCCACTACGATGCCGTCGCATTATCTCCACTAGCACAAGACGTGGGGGTGGACGATGCAAGCTCGATGGATGTCACGTCCTTCCAAAACGATGAAGTGGGGATGCAAGTCATTAATTCTTTACCGTTACTAGGGTCAAAGCTCCAAAAGAGCAACTACTATACCGATACTACCAACTTTACTCTAAAATGCAACGATTGTAATGCCAGCTTGGTAGGCGAGAAACATGCGCTGGAGCATGCCAAAAAAACTGGCCATTCCAACTTTGGCGAGTTTAAATAGATTTATTCCAAGACCATTTCTTCTTCTTCTTCTTCTTCTTCTTCTTCTTCTTCTTCCTCATCATCATCATCATCCTCTCCTGCCTCTTTTCTAGCGGCGGCAGCAGCAGCAGCTTGCTTTCTCTTCTTTTTCTGTGGTAGGTGTACTGGTGTCTCTTCCACCTTTTGCGTCTTTCCGTCTGGTCGTTTTAGAACCTGCTTGACCTCGTCGACTTGTTGTCTGCCCTGCATTTGTTCCTTTTGGACTTGGTATTTAGCGACTTCATGGCCGGCGGCGGCGTTGGCTTCTTCTGGGGTGTACGGGCCTTCTTTGATCTCTTTGAGGCGTCGTTTATGCACTTGGCCACGCTGATGTGTTCGCTTGGCCACTTCCGTCTCAAAGTACCTTGCGCACGGGATACAGTAAAACTGGCCCAGGCCTGGCCGTTCGATATCGATCGGCTGCTGGCCCAAGTCGACTATACTCTTGTCCGTTTTCATATCATCTCCAAAGATGAGATCCAAGTCTCTAGTTCTCCGTTTTGTCTTGTACCGTTTAGTAGAATATTGTCCCATCGTTTAGTTGTTGTTGTCAAGAGGTATCTTTTTTTTTTTTTTGCAGTGTGAAATTTTTTATTTTTTATCTCCCGCCGCGCCGCACCGCACCTGCTGCTCATCCACATCTATCTCTCCCCCCCCTTCAAACTTCAAAGTCCCAGCATTTGCTTCATATTCTCAGCACTCAAATCTTTAATAGCCTCGGCCATGACTTTACAGCATGCATGGACAAGAGGCGGGATGTCTAGCCAGTGGGCTGCGTCCAGCACGTCTCTTGTCAGTTTAGTGTCGTTTTGAAAAAATTGCAGCTCCCACTGGTCGTCGTTTGTTGTTGTCGTTGTTGTCGTTGTAGTAGGTGGGGCGGCGGCGAGGTGTTCGCAAAACTGCACAATCTTCTGCAGAACCCGCGAGTCTATATCCACTGTCGTGACTAGACTATCGATTCGGCTTTCTTTCGATTTTAATGCGTTGATGAACATTGCCGGATCCTTTTCGAGGTGGAATGGCACATTGTCGTTGGATATTAAAATTGCCATGTGTGTTTTGTGTGTAAAACATGTTGAGCTACAAAAAAGGAACTCTTTTTTATATTATATACGTAACCAAACTCTAATCATCGTCGCCTGAATCTGAACTAGAGTCTGAATCAGACTCGTCGGCGTTTTGGACGAGTCGGCGGTCCGTGTTTTTCACGGCGCCCACGTCCACCAGCACCTGCTCGATATCGCGCAAGTTGCACGAGTTGCCGCCAATACCTGTGAGCGTGATAATCTGCTTGACAACCTCCGTGTTCTTGTACACCAGAACCGTCGGGCAAGTCTCTTGTGGGTACCGTTCATTGACCTGTCTTGCGTCAATCTGGACGAATTTCAAGTCCCGTAGTTTAGGGGCTAGCCGTTCGAATAGACCAGTGAGGAGTTTGGACTGGACGACTCCAGGGTAGCTGATATGAACAAAGACATATTGGTCGTCTTTCGAGGCGTTTGTGATCTCGTCAGTATACTCTGGTTTGGAAATTACCAAAACTCTGCCATACTTTTCCTTACTAGCCAACTCTCTCAGCTCGGCAAGCCGTTTCTGTCGGTATTGTTCGACAAACGCTTCGTCTTCGAGCCCGTCCTCGTCAATCTCGTCCAGCTCCTTGACTGACTTGTGTTCGAGACGGTTGTCGTACGTGCTTTGAAGAGCCTCCTCCATGGCCTCTTCCATTTGTGCACCCGGGGAGGGTGGCCGTTCGGGGATGACGCCATGCGAGCGTAGAATGTCGTTCCATTCCGTGTCTTCGGTAGGGTCTACTTCGACGTTCATTGTGGGTGTCTATGTGTATTTATTTGTGGTGAGGTCCGTATTAGAAGCAAAAAGCTTGTTGGGTGAAATTTTCCCGCGCCCTTCCCAACTGCTGTGTCCACGACAGTAAGCTTAGAGAAGCGTATGGAAGGTTGTAAACGCGTATGAATATACGGTATACATAACAGAGCCATTTTAAATATGTACATCTGGATGTGATGTGTGCGTTTTGGTTTTTCTTCCCTCAAATTTTTTTTTAATTATATGGGTGGGTGCGGCTCATACAGGCGTTTGAATAAAGCTAGCTGTATAAAAACCCTTTCCCCCCCCCATTCTTGCTGTTGCCACGTTACATAATTCAGGGGTTTGGGTTGGGCACTGAAAGGTGGCAGCAGAACACGTGCACATACGATTCAAGATATCTATCTTGTCGTCGATGTACGTACACACGGCAATCGTCGGGGAGTACCGTCCTATCAAGAGCCTGGTTATATATAGCTACAACGGCTGCTTAATCTGATATATACCTATGGTTGAGCGTAAGCTGATATATATATATTTACCGATCACATGGGCTAACAATGATTAATCTGACTTCAGCAATTGAAGATCTCATATCAGTTTCTTTTTAGCTGCGCACAATCGTCTATAGCGGTATACAGCCGGTAGCGCATATGGATGAAACGAGGGGTTTTTATAAGAATTCAGAATCATTTGACCTATAGATAGCATATGGTGCCATATCTTTTAAATATTAACACTGCGGTGGCAGCACGTCAGCCGCAGATACAGATCCCGCTAAGGTCTTGATCGTGTCAAATAGAGGTCAATGGCAAATTCGTATTTTTGTACCTGCTGATGGTAGCTTAAAAGCTTAAATAGAGTACAAGGCCCCTGGAAAACCCGGATATTATACTACACAAACGTCATCAAGATAGCTTAGCTTTTACGCAACTTTTACGGTTTGGCTGATCGATCCCTTATAAATTTGGAAGGCTGTGTGGTGAAGGATATGGGTGTCGGCGGGCCGATAAGACCCTTTCTTGCATACCGCGCGAACGCACTCGTCCCAATGAGGAAATGGTGAGTCATAGTGAGTGATGACAACTCAATCCCAGTGGGCCGGGTAACTAATTGTGATTAAGCGTGACGCTGTATATAAACATCTCTTTTTCTCTCACTTTTTTCTTTCTTTCTTTCCTTCTCTTCAGAAAAGCTTACCCCGCTCAAACCACACACACACACACACTTCACCAAAACCACAGTGAAAGAAACGCTTCAAGCGCACTCCTTTCCCCCTTTTCATCACACTAAAACAAAAACTCTTGTTGCAAGACAGACCTCGCTTGCATCGTACCTTTTAAAGAAAAAAGCGCAAGGAAGAAACACCACTAGTTTCTTCTCTCCCGGCTTCAGGTTCAACCAGACAAGAAGCCCACCCCTACTCCTAAAAAAAGCCGAGTAGTTGTTGAAACCAGTACCAACAGCTACCTCATTTTCGACTTTTTTTCACGAGTTGACAGACTTATCAGAACAAAGTTTATTTCCTTTGCTTGATAACCCGTCAATCGACACACACGCATTTTCAATTTCAGAGTTTATTCTCGAACAACAACAACCAACTAATTTCCCATGTGTTGCCCAACAACAGTTCCAACCCCCAGTCAACAGTGGTCTGGACTACTTGGCTCATCACGAGCTACAGTCGAGCCAATCCGTCATCGACAATGAAGAAACAGCTGCCGGTCAAAAGGCCGCTGATGATTTGTTTAACCAAGTGATGACAGCCACTGATTCTACTACGACTACTACTACTACTAATTATTGCTCGCTAAGCGCTCCTGCTACGTCTGCGTTGCCGGTGGCGACTTTGGACGATGGTAACAAGACTCAATCCGAGACCAATTCTCCAAACAATTCAAACCATGACTTTACTCTTTACAAGAGCTCTAGTACCGAGGAGGCTTGGTCGCCTCTGTTTTATAACGAATCGGCGGCCAATGCTTCTGCTTCTTCGACTAGTAGTGGTCGAAGCCCAACCAATACTATGTCCACGTCGGGGTCTTCTCCAAAGGCTGCGACTTGTGCAAAGATTAAACTGGCTTCGATTACGAAAAAGAAGAAGGCTACCTCTCCGCCATTGTCTGTTGCGGCGTTACCTCCAGTAGCGGCGCCAGATCCGTCGGATGCAGCTGCTGTTCGTCGTGCTCGGAATACCGAGGCGGCACGGCGGTCTAGAGCCAAGAAGAATGAACGAATTGAACAATTGGAAGAGTTGGTGGAGGAATTGATGTCCAAAAATTCAACGCTTGAGGCGGAGAATGCCATCCTACGAAAGTTTCACCGATTCCCAGATCATGCTTGAGTCTTGCATATATAAATTATAAAAGCCAAAAAAAAAAAAAAAAAAATTTAAAATTTTAAAATTTAAAAAAGAGACTACTTTCCAAATACTAGTAAGCTTCCTTAATAGACTTTATCGGTGAAGCTAGTTTGCTCGACATTTCATAACCAAGGGCCACTAACCTTAGTACGTCTTTACACCACTCTCCTTGTCTAACCTAATATCGGAATAGAAACTTGAAAAAATTATAGAATCGTGCTATACTCCAACTATATTTAAGATAAACTCGTTTCAGCCGCACACACACACACCATCAAATTTGTTATATCAGGACCATCCATGGCACAGCATCTATTAAGCCGCATGGATAGAAATACACGTTATCCGGTCTCGTGCATTGTCGGCCGAGTAGTTGAAGCGGTGGTAATTTTGTGTCTAAAACAAGTCGAGATCTTCTAATTGACTTTCTTCTGTCGATTAAAACAAACATCATCGCGATTTTTGGTTCTATCTGTTTTTTCCGTATTTAGTAAAGCAGCCGTGTGTTTGTTGCGTGCGCGCATTCTCCTGAAATGAATTCTTCTAATTAAGTTAGGAGAAGAAAAACCGCCCGGGCTTGATGCCGATTATAGATCTATATCCGGATATATAGCGAAACGAACAATCAGCCACGATGAGCTGTCCACATCAGTGAGTTTGTTATCATGCTCA
>JAJLUJ010000117.1:0-24301 GCA_030564235.1 Blastobotrys elegans
GTCTTCTGTAGTCGTTTATTATTCACTTGGTGCACGAGGTGGTTGACCGCGTCGCTTGCCGAGTATCCTTTCCTTGCTCCGAATTGTGTCCTTGGCAGGATGTTTGTTGTCAGGGTCACTAGTCTGTTGGTAATCACCTTTTCAGCAATCTTGCTGTGGCTACCTATTAGGGTGATTGGTCGGTATGCCTTTGGGTTGTTTTAGCCTTATGGAACGAGAATCAAACGTTCGATAAGATATGCTAATTACATAAGCTCGCGGGCGGACGCTTCGTTGGGAGGTTACAACAATTTTGGCCGATCGACCGATGCTCTGCTCTGTTCACGTGATCTTCGTATATACCCCCCAACCTCCAATTAATACTCTCCAGTGACCCAGGTTTACTCGCGGACTAATGGAACACTAGCTAGAGTGAGTTTTATTTTTTTTTTTATATTCGTACAGCCCCACAAATTTGCGGAGTATAAATATCAGTTCACCGCCCCTCCTACTCTTCCCCATTCCCTAACGAAACAAAATGTCAAAAGTAGTATCTGAATCGAACAATGTCGCGATGATGCATCCACCGTCAGCATTTCGAAAAAACCATCCGGGTACCCCACACTTGTCGTCATTTGAAAACTACCAAACAATGTGGAACGAATCTGTCCAAGACCCAGACCTATTCTGGGGGCGAGAGGCGCGGGAATCGTTATCATGGAACCGGGATTTCAAGACGACACGCTCAGGCGATTTTGAAACAGGAGATGTGGCGTGGTTTATAGAAGGCGAGCTCAACGCCTGTTACAATGCAGTTGACCGACACGCTATTGAAGACCCTGAGAAGGTAGCAATCATCTATGAAGCTGACGAGCCGGGGGAAGGGAGAAATATCACCTACAGCGAGCTGCTACGAGAAGTGTGCCAACTCGCCCAGACCTTACAAGCTATGGGCGTGAAAAAGGGCGATACGGTAGCCGTGTACTTGCCTATGATTCCAGAAGCGGTGATCACGTTACTAGCAATTGTACGTATCGGTGCCATCCATTCTGTTGTATTCGCAGGGTTCAGCGCCGGGTCGTTACGGGACCGGATATTGGACGCGGGTTCTAGGGTCGTGGTCACCACCGACGAGTCGCTGCGGGGCGGCAAAGTTATTGAAACCAAGAAAATAGTTGATGACGCACTAAAAGAAACCCCGGACGTTACCAACGTGCTGGTGTTTAAGCGAACTGGAAAACCCACCCCATTCACCGCCGGCCGAGACAAGTGGTGGCACGAGGAAGTGGGTAAGTACCGGAGTTACTGCCCTCCAGTCCCCGTACCATCTGAACATCCAATTTTCTTGCTCTACACTTCAGGTTCTACAGGTAAACCAAAGGGGGTTGTGCATGTAACTGGCGGGTATCTAGCCGGTGCGGCTGCCACCACCAAATATGTGTTTGACATTCACAAGAACGATATTCTATTCACAGCTGGTGATGTGGGGTGGATCACTGGCCATACGTACGTCGTGTACGGTCCTTTATTGAATGGTGCAACTACCGTGGTGTTTGAAGGCACGCCGGCGTATCCAAACTTTTCCCGATACTGGGATATCGTGGACAAGTACAAGGTCTCTCATTTCTACGTTGCACCTACTGCGTTGCGGTTGTTGAAACGAGCAGGGATTGAGCATATCAAGCACGACCTGTCATCTTTGCGGACTCTGGGGTCGGTTGGTGAACCAATCGCGCCTGATGTGTGGGAATGGTATAATGAAAACATTGGCAAGACTAACGCTCATATTTGCGATACATACTGGCAAACTGAAACAGGCTCGCATCTCATTGCACCAATGGCTGGTGTAACAAGTACCAAGCCCGGCTCGGCAAGTCTCCCAATGTTTGGCATTGAGCCAATCATCATCGACCCAATCTCGGGCGAAGAGTTAAAGGGGAACGACGTGGAAGGTGTACTAGCCATCAAATCGCCTTGGCCGTCAGTGGCCAGAACAATTTGGAATGCACACGATCGGTACATGGATACGTACCTACGGCCGTATCGAGGTTACTACTTTACAGGCGACGGGGCGGGCCGGGATCACGATGGGTATTATTGGATCAGAGGTAGAGTGGATGATGTCGTCAATGTGTCTGGCCATCGGTTATCTACCGCAGAGATTGAAGCCGCTCTGATCGAGTCTCCAGTCGTTGCTGAATCGGCCGTCGTCGCGGTCAACGACGAGCTAACTGGCCAAGCTGTCAATGCCTTTGTATCGTTGAAATCAGAGGTCGAAAACCCTGCCGAGACGAAACGGGCATTGATTATGCAGGTTCGGAAACATATTGGCCCCTTTGCTGCTCCAAAGCGAATTTTACTTGTTGATGACTTGCCAAAAACAAGGTCGGGTAAGATTATGCGACGGATTTTGAGAAAGGTGCTTGCTGGTGAAGAAGACCAGTTGGGCGATATCTCTACCCTAGCTAACCCTGAGTGTGTTGAGCGGATCATTGAAGCAGCTCATGAAAATAAATAGTAATGTAATGGGAAAAAAAAAAATTTGTTCACCTCTTTTTTAAATGATATTGAACGCGGCCGCGCGTTGGTCTTTGCGCGCGGGAAAAACTTTTATGCACTGCTAAACATTTCGGGTGGCAAATTTCATTTTCACTACTTTTTTATTTATTTATTTATAACGACATGGCATGAAACTGCATGACCGGGTTCGCAAGTTACAACAGCAAAAGTTCAACAACGATGAGTCAAGCGGGAAAGAGTACGAGGCGAGCTCTTTTGGCGGGTTTGCCGACTACTTTTCCAACAAACAGCTAAAGTTACAGAACCAGGCGGACAAAGACTATACCGTCCAATCTGCCATCTTCAAAGATTGCGTTGTATACATCACTGGTTACACTCAACCTCCAGCACAAGAATTGAAACGACTGATTGTTGAGAATGGCGGGATCATGTGTCATTACCTCGCCGGCAAGTCCTACGCCACGCATATCGTCGCGTCGAACCTCACGGCGCGTAAAAAAATTGAATACCAGCAGTACAAGGTCGTGAAGCCTGGGTGGGTCGTTGATTCGGTGCAACAAGGTACCCGTCTAGCATGGTCTAGTTACCGAGTAGTCACGAAAGACAGCAACCAGCGCGGATTCAACGAGGATCACAGCGGCGGCATCGTCATGGACTGCCTCGACCCAATGTTCATCCAACACTATTATCAGCAATCACGGCTGCACCACTTATCAAACTGGAAAGCCGAGCTGAAACGAAAGTTCCAGATACGAGGGAAGCCCACCAAACCCAACCAAACACGGGTTATTATGCATGTTGATTTTGACTCGTTTTTTGTAGCGGTATCCCTCCTCAACCACCCTCACTTGAGAGACGAGCCTGTAGGGGTGTCGAGCTCGCAAACGGGGAGTGGTGATGTGGCGAGTTGTAACTATAAAGCACGGTCGTTTGGTGTAAAGAACGGTATGTGGGTTTCTCAGGCCAAAAAACTGTGCCCTGACCTCAAAATTATCGCCTACGATTTTGTAAAGTACGAACAAGCGTCAAACGCCTTGTACGAATGTTTACAAAGCATCAAACCGGACCTGCTTTTCCCAGTGTCTGTAGATGAAGCTCTTTTGGACGTGACGACCTGGTGCCTAAACCTCCCTATTGACGACATTTTGACCAAGTTGCGGGAGTTTCGGCAGACGATTAAAGACGCGGCCAAAGTTGATGCTAGTATTGGCATGGGTCCGAACGTGTTGTGCGCGAAGATGGCTCTGCGGCGTGCTAAACCACGGGGCGAGTTTATTATCACAGAAAACAGAAAACTTGACGAACTAGCTAGTGTGGAGGTGGATACGCTGCCAGGCGTGGGCCGCTCGATTGCCAAAAAACTGAACAGTAGCGGTGTTTATACTGTAAGCGAACTGCGGGATATAGACCTCCCCCAATTGGAGAAGCTGGTATGCGGTGTCAAGCTGGCCACCAAGCTCTACGAATATGCACGCGGGATTGACCACACGGAAATATCCACCATTGCCCCGCCCAAATCGATCGGCGTGGAGATTGCATGGGCAATTCGTCTCAATACTGACACCCAGGTTGCCCAGTTTGTAGGGAATTTGACAGACGAGTTGTGCGCTAGGATGCAGTCTCAGGGACTGAAAGGGTCCCAGCTAGTTGTAAAACTGTACAAGAGGCATGCTGATGCGCCTAGGGAAGCGCCAAAATTTCTAGGCCATGGGCTATGCGACATTTTCACAAAAAGCTCGGCAGTGTTCAAGTCGAGTAATGATGTTGACGATATTGCACCCGTGGCCGTAGATTTGGTCACGACTTTTGAGTGTCCCGCTATTGATGTACGAGGGCTCGGTATACAGATGGTGCGGCTGGACGGTGTTGATGATGGTGACGACAATGCCAGTCCAAAACAATACCGACCCAGAATCCAAGAACCAGTGCGTTTAGGCCAAGCCCCCAAATTCATGACACTGACACAACACTCGAAACAGAAACATAACCATGTGGGGAAGGAAGTGGCCAAACCAGACTCTGTAGATGACGAGGTGTGGGACGCTCTTCCATTAGATATCAAACGAGAAGTTGCTCGTCAGGTGAAAGCTGAGATTGTGGATGAGCCAAGTACTGAGCAAGTGGCTGGATATCCGACTGTAGTCCGTACGTACAAACCGGTGCTGTTTGACCATGACCGGTTGGTACGATGGCTCAAAGAGACTAAATTTCCGCATTATGATGATGTTTGTGCAGTAGAGGATTACTTGGTTGATGTCGCTACTAATGATAGTAATTGGGGCAAGGCTGTCGAGGCGTTGCGGCTCATGCGGCAATACATTAAGCGCAAAGACGAAGACTGTTTTGGTGAATGGGATTTACTCATTACTAACCTTGATTATCAAGTGACATCTATCCTACTTGAACGGGGGATCAGGCTGTAGATTAATGGTTATTTATTTTTTTATATATTTACAAAAGGTTTGAATCAAATAAATTTTCCTCCCAAAAGGTTTTTACTTCACCACACACACACACACACACGCAACACGGATACGTAATGGACGAGAAACGAGCTGCCAAATTGGCCAAGCTAGCCAAATGGAAACAGAAAAAAAAAGAGGAAAGTACTTTAGAACTGAACCGTACTGACGAGAAACCACAACCAGGAACTACAAAACCAAAGGCAAAAAGTAAGTTGATTATCATACGGTATGAGCTAACTCAGGCACTAGGCAGGCTTAAATTCGATGTAGAAAGCGACGATGAACGAGATACCAAACGAAGAAAACTACCCATCTTTGACGATATCGAAGATACGAGCAAACCAGACGATGGTAACGACGAGGACGCGCTGGATAAATACATGAGCGGGATGGCAGGGAAACGACACGAAGACCAGCCCGAACAGGAACCATCCGAACTAGTCATGCAAGATGACGATGACGGTGATTATCAACAAGCTCAAGGGCAAGAAGAAGGTGAGAATCTGGGCCAAGTACTTGCCAAATATGAAAAGAAGAAACACAAAGATCTGGCCCAAGTCGATCACTCAAAGATCAACTATGTCCCCTTTTACAAGCAGTTTTACGTCGAACCGGAAGAACTACGCGACATGTCCAAAGAAGAAGTCGATTTAATCCGATTGGAACTGGACGGGATTAAAGTACACGGAGTGGACTGCCCCAAACCGGTTTTACGGTGGGGCCAGTTTGGTATCCCGTCCAATGTAATGGAAGTTATTGAACAACTAGGCTATCAAAAACCAAGCTCGATTCAGAGCCAAGCTATTCCGGCGATTCTAAGCGGGCGAGATGTGGTAGGTATCGCCAAGACTGGCAGCGGGAAAACTATGGCGTTCCTGCTGCCCATGTTTCGACACATTAAAGATCAGCCGCCATTAAAACAACAAGACGGACCAATTGCGCTAATCATGACACCAACTCGTGAACTGGCAGTACAGATTTATCGCGAGTGTAAAAAGTTTTCGGCTGCGTTGGGGCTGCGGGCTATTTGTGCGTATGGAGGCAGCTCGCTAGCTGACCAAATTGCGGATATGAAGCGAGGCGCAGAGATTGTGGTATGTACACCAGGCCGAATGATTGATTTGCTGGTTGCCAACTCGGGCCGTGTTACTAACCTGCGTCGTGTGACGTATCTTGTGCTAGATGAGGCGGATCGAATGTTTGATATGGGGTTTGAGCCGCAGGTGACGAAAATTGTCCGCAACATTCGGCCGGACCGCCAAACTGTAATGTTTTCGGCAACATTTCCTCGACAAATGGTTGGATTGGCCAAAAAGATTCTCGTCAAACCAGTCGAGATTCAAGTCGGGAAAAGATCAATGGTGGCTCCAGAAGTGACACAAATCGCCGAGCTGATTGAAACTGACGATGAAAAGTTTAACCGCATGCTGGAGTTGCTGGGTCATTTGTTTAACAACGAGGATGGTAACCGAGCGTTGGTGTTTGTAGACCGGCAGGATACAGCAGATGATTTGATGATTCGGTTGGTGCGGCAAGGGTTTGCTGCAGTGTCGACCCACGCCGGGAAAGAGCAGGTTGACCGTGATGAAGCGATTATGGATTTTAAACGTGGAAATGTCAGTATCCTAATTGCCACCTCTGTTGCTGCTCGTGGTTTGGACGTTCAGCAGCTGAATCTAGTCATCAACTATGATGCCCCCGGCCACTTGGAAGATTACGTTCATCGAGTTGGACGGACTGGGCGGGCAGGGAATACCGGTACTGCATATACTTTTCTCACAAGCAAGCAAGAACGCCAAGCTGCTGATGTTGTCAAGGCTATGAACGTTAGCAATGCTGCCATCCCAGCCAATGTTAAGGACATGGCTGATGCATTTATGGCTCGCGTGAAGGCTGGCAAGGCATTTTATTCACGAACTGGGTATAAAGGCAAGGGTTTGGATCGAATGGATGAGCAGCGGAAACTTGAACAGAGTCAGAATCGAGCTGCGTTGGGATATGGTGAAGAAGAAGAAACTAATGATGACCAAGACGATAAAGATGAAAGCGGGAACCTTCTGGACAAGTACCAAGTCAGTGGACCTGTTATCATTCCAGGCAAGTATTATGAAAAGAAGAAGGGCAAGGATAAGGAGAATACTCCCGACCCAGATGACCCAGAGTGTCATGCAATGTTTATCATCAACGATTTGCCAAAACAAGCACGGTGGGAAGTTAACAATAGTACAAACATTTCTCGAATCTCGGCAGAGCATGTGGTATCAATCACTGCCAAGGGTCAATACTATGCTCCTGGTAAGCAGCCGAAAAATGATTCTGATGAGCCAAAGCTGTACGTATTGATTGAAGGTCAGAGCGTGGAAGCGGTACGGAATGCTTTTGATGCATTGAAACAGCATGCTATTCATGCTATTAAAGCAGAAACTCTGCAAAAGCAGCCAGCTGGTAGGTATAATGTTGTTTAAGGTTGTAGTAGATGATTAAGATAAAAAGAAGGGAAGATGCTTTTTTTTTATTTATATAAAACTGTGAGCCGCATATATATATATATATATATATACACAACCATTGCAACAGAACGTGTAATCCTTAGCTATTAGCTTAAGCTCAGAGTATATTCTTGCTGTTATATATAGTGCCCTATTTGGACACATCCTTACCGTTCTACAGAAGATTAGCCGTATACGCCGCCACAATGATGTGTAATATAGTCTGGAGATATCCACACTATCGGTGGCAAAATAAGATCATTTGGACCTTTTGTATATCTTTTTGTCTAGGTTATCTCTATACATTCATGCAATAATTTATGTAATTTTTGTTTAAAAAAAAAAAAACCGCACACCAAATACAATCACAATCACAATATAAAGAGAGCCGCATGATATACCACCCTTGCGCTGAAAACAATCAAACGGACAAAACACCAAAATGCTTTTTTTCTTCCGTTCTCTCTTTCCTTTGCTTAAATCTGCAACCGAATTTCCTTACCCTTCTTGATGGTCTTTTTAGTCTCTGCAACTTCATCTCGAGTTGCATTGTACGCCACCGTAACTTGGTTGAATGGATTTTCATCACTCTTTTGGAAATCCTTCCACAGCAAGTCCTTGTACTGGTTCAAACGCATGCCGGGTTGTTCCTTCTTGATTTCAGGCAGTCGTCGTTCTTCATAGGCGGCAAAAGCAGCCTTGACTCGTCGTTCTGGATGCCGTTCAACCAACTTCTTGTTGTTGTTGGCGCCGGCGCCAGTCGACAAGTCCAACGCATCAATAGCATCTTCGACATTGGAAGCGCCCAAGGTGACTGAATCTTTGCTGTCGGTCAAAAATTCATCAATCTTACCGGCCCGTCGTTCCGCCACCTTGGCAGCCCCACGTTGCTTTTGGTTCTTACCCTTTGTAGGTAGCTCATCCTCTTCTGCCTTCAGCTCATCCTCACGCTCCTTCTTTTTTCGTGCCAATTCAGCCTTCTTTTCGGCTTCCTGTTCCTTCTTTGACTTGCCCTTGGCCCCTGTGTCCCACTTGGCGGCTTCGATTTCGTCTAGCTTGGCTTGCTGCTCTCGTGCCTTTTCATCGGCGTGTGCTGCCTTACGCGCGTTCCCAGCTACCTTTTTCGAGTTGTCGCCTTTGGTCTTGCCCATTTTTGTTGTTGGATTAGTTGTAGTTTCTGTAAAATGGAAGTGTGAAAGAGAAAGAAAGAAGAAAAAAAGTTGTTCGTCGCGTGTGATTGGGAGGTTTTCTTCTGACGTCATCACGTGACCAGACAATTTAATCCGGTCCATTAATTATTTAAAAAGCGCTTAATTAACTTAATGCCGAGAGTGAAACATGATACACATGAATTCACTGCATTGCGCAGGACAGTATATACAACGTTGTTGTCAAAGTGAGCAACCCGCTCCCTCCAAAGAAAAGAGAAGAAGCTATGACAAAACCTAGGTCACCAGCGGGTGTAATAAGTGCCACGCGCTCATGATAAACCCCGACCTCGGAAATATTTTTGTTAAAGTCCCGGACACAGCCGCACGGGATTGGATCAATCTGGTTATAACAAATCTAGATCTGGAACCTGATTTAAGCCGTACATGGTTGATAGTAGCTTGGCTTTGCAATTACTCAATTCAGGCAAACTAAACAAACGTGCCACAATATAATAAACAACAAAATTAGTAAAACAATTTTTTTTTTCTTTTTTTTTAAAAAAAATCTACTTGTATTGCAAGATTCGCAAAGTGTTGGTGTGACCCAAACCGCCAGTCCAACCTTGAATAACAACAACTGCATCACCCTTCTTCAAAATGCCCATTTCAGAAGCTTGATCCATACCCCATTGCAAACGCGTTTCAACATCTTCTTGCCATTCAGCAGAGGATGATGGTTTTGGCTTTTCATACACAAATGGCTTTACAGATCGGTACAGTAGAGAGTATCGAGCGCTGGCAGCATTTCGAGTAACCATCAAGATTGGGCATTCTGGCTTGTACTTTGAGCACAAACGGGCAGTGGTGCCTGAAGTGGACAGGACAATAATGGCCTTGGCATTTTGCTCAAATGAGGCAGAAACGGCAGAAATGGCCACAGTTTCGCCAGTCTCGGTTGGTCGTGGGGCCAATGCTCGAATTTCGTTAAACAGTGGTTGGTAGGCAATTGTTCGTTCGGCAATCAAACAAGTGTCATGCATCATGGTAACAGCTTCAACTGGATACGAGCCCTTGGCGGTCTCACCAGAAAGCATCACGGCATCACTACCATCCAACACAGCATTACCAACGTCCGACACCTCAGCTCGAGTAGGCTTTGGAAAGTTTATCATGCTCTCAAGCATCTGTGTTGCACAGATGACTGGCTTGCCAGCCAGGTTGCACTTGGCAATCAATTGCTTTTGCACAATAAAAACTTTTGGGGCTGGGATTTCAATCCCCAAGTCACCTCGGGCAACCATGACACCATCAGTCTCCTTTAGAATATCGTCAAAGTTGTTTACACCTTGTTGATTCTCAATCTTTGAAATGATTTGAATATTCTTGCCTTCTTCGCCCAAAACCTTTCGAATTTCACGGACATCGTTACCGGTTCGGATAAATGACGCAAAAATCATGTCAACCTTATTCTTGACACCAAACAGCAAATCATTCTTATCCTTTTCGCTCAATGCTGGCAAGTCCACGTCAGTGCCTGGCAAATTGACACCCTTGTGAGACGAAATTTTGCCATTGTTTACAGCCTTAACCTTCATGTTCTTGTCATCAATAATTTCCAAAACTTCAAATGACAATACACCATCGTCAACATATATAGTCTTGCCCTTTTCAATGATATTGGTGATATTCTTGTAGTCGATATACATGATCTTATTGTCGCACTTCTTGGCGTACGCGTCGTCGGTGGTAAACACCATCTCGTCGCCCATCTTCACGTCATAGTCGATACCATCAACAGTCGTGCCGGTCCGGATTTCTGGACCTTTAGTATCCAAAGCAATAGCTAGAGCACGGCCTGGAGTCTTCTTGGCGGTTTCTCGAGCATTGTCAACGACAGATTGGTGGTATGAGTACTCGCCGTGGCTAAAGTTCATTCGCACAACGTTCATACCACTAGCCGCAAGTTTGGTCATTGCTTCGACAGAGTTGGTCTTTGGACCAATGGTGCAGATAATAGAGGACCGTCGGGCGCGCTTGGTCATCATGTTCTCGGTGTCGAGGGTGCTCAACCATTGCAGGTTGCTGGTTGGTGAGTCGCTAGAATAGATCATTTTCGTATAGGGATTGTAGGGGGAAAAAAAATTTTAAAAAAGGAAAAAAAAAAAAAAAAAAAAAAAAAGGGTTGGGAAAATCATGCTGTTATTTATACTAACGGGGACACAAAGGGTGCTATTCCTTTGTGGTGCGTTTTTCTGCAAATTCAACAAAATTAAAGGGAAAAATTTATTCCTCCTACGTACATCCACGTAATGAAATCAACCCTTATGTAAGCGTTTCTAATATATATATATATATAGGGGGGGGAGGGAGGGGAGCGGGCACCACGCGACTTTGCATTGGCCGGCCTATAGTAGAGCAATATTAAAGAATGCAAGCCCGGAAAAACCTTTTGAAAACATCTGATTGGATAGATGACGCCATTAATCGTACGTTTTTTTTTCTTCTTTTGAAAACACGGGCGGACTCCAGGTTTGAACATATATGCATCATGAATATATTCCAAATCTTAAGATATGGAGGTGTACACGTGTAAGTCTTCGTGTAGATAAAAAAAAAATTTTTTTTCCTGGCTAGGCTTCATTACGTATCTATCTAGTTCAACTGCAATTGGTTGAAGTAGTTTGCACTCTGTTACAATAGATCACAAGTGGTTGCTGTAATGTGAGTGTAATAACCGTTATTAGAGCCATTTCGAAGATTGCTAGGGACAATGCTTCTAAAAGAAGTTCGTATTTTAGCTCAAGGCATTCAAGGATGGGCTTATAAAAGATATTTTTTTTAGGTTTCTTTTTCATTAATAGCCTTATTTCATCGAGCTTTTAAATTTTGATTTGCAGGGGTATGGACTTATAAAGGCCCAACAGTCTTACCTTGCAATATTTATATATATATATATATATACCCAGCCTAGGGTTTTTATCACGGCCACACGGCGCCGCGTGGCCACGACGATCGCCGGATCATTTGTTCAATATTTTAATCCATGGCAACCGCCCAGACATTGTAACGTACGTTGCCTTAAGTAATTATAAAACTCAGACATCTGTATACATTAATTATTATTAGATTACTTGAGGATATATATATATTTCAAAGTAATTTTACGTCTTGAGGATTCTTACACTTTTCCTTGCTTTCAGCCGCGTGAACGTATCATTTTACTTGCCGCATTTAATAGTCTCTGACAGTTTCTCCGGGCCGTGGTTACCATGTGTACACATGTTCTGAACAGCTCTCATACAAGGTAGTAATATTGCTTCTTCCTAATATGTGTATTATTCAAAGAACAGCCCGTCGGGATCCGGCCATATTTTAATGCCAATTAGTTGGATCAGCTTGAATATTCGCTTGGGTATGCTCTACATAATCACCACCATATGACCCATATACATGCAGCATTCAATTGTATCGTAATTAGGAAGAAGGCTGCGCAGCTAAAATATTCGGAAAATTATTTGGAGCTTGAGGCGCGCGCTCAAGTGGTTCAGCCGCGTGCACACATTGGGAATTGGAGATCTATTTGAAAATCTAATATAAAGGCGCTTGTTTAATTAACAAGAGGGCGAACGCCAAAAGTACGTAGTACTGACGGAAGATCTCCATCAGTGGTAACATTTTGTTGAACCCAGGATTCTAAACGTACGTGCCAATATTCAACGGTATCAAGTGTTTAGGATTCCGTGGCATATCAGTATTTCGAACGGAGTTGCGGATTCGAATGGTGTTTCGTTGGAAAAGTGAGGATGCACACGGTCGTTCTGACCTCTATATAGAAATTTGGGTGACTTTTCTCTCACTACTATTGCACACCCACAACGTTCCCTCCACAATCTTGATTGGGCTCTTTCAGCCGCACTGATCTAACAAAACTTTACGTCCTCGTTCACATTTTCCAAAACAAGCAGTTCGGACAATTCTCGTGTGAAAAAAAAAAAAAAAAAAAATTCCTCAAGCTCCGCTTTAGTGATCGAGCCAATAATAAAGGGGGCGCGGTGAGGAGGCCTGCGCCCGCGCGGACTACCACGGTGTTTTTCTTAAAATCAATGAAAAAATTTTCTATTCCCTCTTCATCACTCTTTGAACAGAAAAAAAAAAAATGTCCAACACTGAACGAACTTTTATTGCTATTAAGGTATGATCCAATTGATCACATCCAACCGTCTCACGTTTTTATGACTCAATTGAGTGGATAACAGGGGGCAATTGCTAACCCCCGAATTTAGCCAGATGGTGTCCAACGAGGTTTGATTGGCCCAATCCTAACTCGATTCGAACAACGAGGTTTCAAGTTGGTTGGTATCAAGATGTGCACTCCATCCGAAGCCTTGTTGCGAGAACACTACGGTGACTTGCAAGAAAAGCCATTTTTCGCCGGTCTAATGAAGTACATGATGTCTGGTCCAGTGTTGGCTACCGTCTGGGAAGGTAAGGACGTTGTCAAGCAAGGCCGAAACATTTTGGGTGCCACCAACCCATTGCAATCCACCCCAGGTACCATCCGAGGTGACTACGCTATTGACGTTGGTCGAAACGTTGCCCACGGTTCCGTAAGTTTTTTTTTTCTTCCCACTTTGTGAACAATTTGCTAACATTTTATTAGGACTCTGTCGAAAACGCCCAAAAGGAAATCGGTTTGTGGTTCAAGAAGGAAGAGATTATGGAATACACTCCATCTATCATGGCCTGGATCTACGAATAAGCAGATCGCATTTTCTTCGCAAAGGAAATTTGATTTTTATAGCTTGTAAACGTTAAATTGCTTTTTTGATTATGTACCATCATCGCGGGGATGACCTTATATATTGCAAGTGGAGGTGCCTTGTCCGTGCGGCTCAGCGCTTAAATATTCCCAAAAACCTACAAACGACTGCAACACCATATGAGCGTTTAGGACCATTTTTTTTCTTTTGGGGGTATACCCCCATAGACATCCGTGATATGAGGATCTTTATGTACGAAAAAAGGCATCATTGCAAATTCGGAATACCAAAACGCGCGAGTTTAGCCCATGTGGTTTACGCAAACTGGGTGGACCACTTCAGTTACTCACCTCACTGGACAAACCCATCTCTGCGAATACGACATTGCCCGTCTATATGTTAATAAGGAAAGAAGAGAGCGAAGATATATAAAAAAAAAGTCCTGTCCGATAACCGAACTTCGGCTTTTTCGACACCTCGAGCCCGCCTGCCCCCCAAAACAAACAACGTCAGACACTATAACCCTACACAACGGCGAGACACTCCCAAGCAGGAAAAGGGATAGCCGGCCGGCCGACGGGCCCATATGGGTAAAATCATAATACCCGCGAGGGGGTGTACACGTGTGCACATGTGTTAAGACCGGTTGAACTATTACGTGTTTTTGAACACATCGCACTGTTCCGAGATCTCTAACACATCTTAATGGACATGTCCTAATTATTGCATTTGTTACCTTAAAAAAATTTTGGGCAAGGCACAAACGGCCGGCTTGCCGACGGTACTGTGTGTGTGCAAAAACTCTCCACACTTGTTAATTTCGAGTAAATAACCTTTTTTTTTATTTTATTTTATTTTATTTTGTGTTTGCGTGGCGGCCTGACTGGTTGATTTCATCTGATCAAACCCTAGTGTTTCAATTGAGGGGATCGCAAAAAAAAAAAAAAAAAAAAAAAAAAAAAAAAAAAAAAACTACGTATATATACGTATCCCTGAACTTTGAGGAGCACCTTGGCATAAATTAAGGCATAAGAATAGAGGAGGTATGCAATAATTAACAAATCTGGGGTAGCTCCGAAAACCACCGCCGCCTAATTCGGAGATGGTCGATACCAAATTTTGTTACGACCGGGCTGCGCGGAAAAAGTTGTCCTGTGCGGTTGCAATAAACCGTTGCAAATGGTGCATATTCTCCATACGATATCGGCCATGACCGAGCTCGCGCGCGCATTTTTCGCTTTGGTCCGTCCACCCCATTTCAAAGGCCCCTAATGCATGCCGCCGCGCGGGAGGCAGGCTTTATAAACCAATTGTATCAATGACTTAATCCAGAATTTATTTCGCTATCTCATCATGGACAAGGAAACCGAAAAAAAAAGAAAAAACCAAAAAAAAAAAAAATAGATATATATAAAATGAACTGGATTTCCATTTTCTCTCTCTCTTTTTTTTTTTTTTCTTCTTCTTTCCTCATTACCCAAAACAACAATAAAAAATGTCTGATAGTTATCTTTCTGCTGCTCGATATGGTAAGGACAATGTCCGTGTCCTAAAGGTCTGGAGAGACCCAAACGACAAAAACCACCAAGAAGTCATTGAATTGACTGTATGCTGTTTGTTGGAAGGTGAAATTGAAGAATCGTACACCCAAGCTGACAATGCTTCTATTGTCCCAACCGACACTGTCAAGAACACCATTCACATTTTGGCCAAGCAAACCAATGTCTGGCCAATTGAACACTTTGGTGCCACTGTGGCCAACCACTTTGTCACTCGATATCCACACATTCATGTTGCCCATGTTGACATTATCCAACACCGATGGACTCGATACAATGTTGAAGGCAAGCCACACCCACACTCCTTCATGCGAGACGGTGCCGAAACTCGATTGGTGACCGTTTCCAAGCGAGACGATAACACCCCATTCAAGATCACTTCTGGTTTGAAGGACTTGAAGGTGTTGAAGTCTACCGGCTCCATGTTTTATGGTTACCACAAGTGTGAATACACCACCTTGCCAGAAACCCGAGACCGAGTCATGTCCACTGACGTTGATGCTTCTTGGAACTACTCTGGCAAGTCTGTTGCCACTCTAGGTGCTGTCAAGCAATTGGCCAACAATGGTGTCTTTGACAATGCTTGGAACGGTGCTCGAACCATCACTCTTGAAACTTTTGCTTTGGAACAATCCGCTTCTGTTCAAGCCACCATGTACAACATGTCCAAGTCCATCATGAAGGAATTTGCTCAAATCGAATCCGTCTCTTATGCATTGCCAAACAACCACTACTTTGAAATCAACTTGTCTTGGCACAAGGGTTTGTCCAACAATGGCAAGGACGCTGAAGTGTATGCTCCACAATCCAATCCAAACGGTTTGATCAAGAGCACTGTCACTCGAGGCTCTGCCAAGTTGTAGGGGTTTTTTTTTAATTATATATAAGATTAAATATAAAAATATGCAAATCTTTTTTTTTTTTTTTTTTTTCTTCTAAATACCGAGGTACAGCTTTGTCCTTTCGTAGACAAAAAATGAACATGCAAACATTGGCACGACTTTAATGTAGCCAATAGACAGACCGATAAACAAACCTTGGATGCCTTTTTGTTTTATGATTGTAGAGGCGGTTGATACCATGCCACTCTTGATACCAGTAGCTCCCGACACTTGCATTCTGCGCCGAATGACTTCGAATGGGTATGAAGCGGTCTGTGCGGCTACCCCGGATAGCCCACCGGCCACCAACTCAGCCCACACCGTCAATGGCCGCCGCGATTTAGAGGCTCGGTTTTTCACATCCGTTACTGTATACTGCTTAAACCACGGCGATCTAAACACGTCGTGGAACACGTCATGAGCCCAAAACGATACTCCTGCATACGGGATCATGCCCCACACAGTAGGAACAAACCCTCGGTAAAAGTTCTTGATCCCGCCATTGTTACCCTCCTTCCAAATCATGCGGATTGTCGAGACAAGCCGTCCTTTGTAGATGGTGCTGGTCTCGTATGCTAACCGTACGCGGATAAGATCTAGAGGATATGTGCAAAACACACTCGTTACTCCGCATAATGACCCGGCCGCCAGCCTGCGGTACACAGTCTCGTGCTCTTTTTTGGAGATCAGAAACGCGCGTATCTGTTCGTACGTGACGAATTTGATCGATGCATATGGGAAGATCCGCAGCAGCGTCGCGGAATGGCCCTGGTATAAAGCCATAAACCCGTTTGTGTTGAAGATATGCCGGCCAGCCTTCCAGAACCCCAGCCACGAGCTTGTGTACTTGCGGAACTCGGGGTTGGACGTTTGGAAGAGAATCTTGACTCGGTCGAGGGGGGCCATGAGCGTCTTGGCTGATGACCCTGCTATCCCGCCACAAACCCCGCTGCGTAGGACGTAATCCCACGACTGCTTGTCTATCTGGGGCTGTTTTGGTTTCATGTTATGATATAAATGGTCGTCGCACGGTCCCGTATTGACCACAGATGTGTTGTTGCGTTTTTCCGTGGCCATTCAAAGAATTGTGACGAATATTAGTCGCTTATTAAAAAGTGATTGTGGGGAGGTTAAATTTTTTATTTTATTTTATTTTCGGTGCGCGGTGTTAAGTCGGAGGAAGGGGGGGGTGGACTCCCAACTCCAAACGTTCAGAAAGAGGAGGGCATATTTGATTCCTTGGTTGTATAGTACGAGAAAAAGAGTCTTGCTTTAACATGATTCGTTTATGGAGGTAGAATTGTGTGGAGATTGTATATCTAGTATTTTCTAGCTATTAACACGTTTGTAGCTTGTGTAATAGAAATATCAAAACAGTAGATGCCTGACACGCTTGGGAAATATTTGAAACAGACCAGACTATAACACGATCCCCGCGCGTATATTACGAAGCCGAAGATGGCAGACATTTGGGGCTCGGGTGCGGAATGTAAGCTCGGTCGCGCGGAATTAAAAGGCTGTCGGCGGATTTTCGGTAATTAGTTCCAATCCCCCTCGTGATTGTTTTAACCAGCTGAGAACGTAATACGGGTTTTCACGTGAATAGAATGAAAAAAAAAAAAAATTCTAAAGGAGTGAGACAAGAATCAAATAAAGAACATTATGGTATGGCTTATGGTGGTCAAAATACACATAGCTAATATTCCTAGAAAGATCACCAGAATCGTGCGGCTCGGTTCGACGATCAGCCTCTCTTCCAAATATTTTTTGAGACTGGCGAGCGAGCGGCTTATGCGGCGGCGCTATATCAGAGCACGGCTGATCAAAGTCTGTACTAGTTTCAAAGGGACAAAAGACTTTTTTTATTTATTCATGTTCTTCTCTCTTTTGTATTATATTAAATATTCCTCCCATTCTCAGGTTCATTCCTCAACGAAACTGCATAAACCACTCATCCTCTTCAAACCGGCGTTTAACAATCTCTAATACGCCGGTAGAGTAGTACTTTTCAATTTCCTTCGCGCTACCAACCTTCAGCACATGCTTTTCATGAAACTGTTGTTGTTCACGAGTCATTGGTACAATATTGCCAATCGCAAGTGGAATTTCTGGGTTCCAAGTTGACAAAACAAGGCGGTTGGATTCGCCAGAGATTGGCGACTTGCCTCTGAATACTTCCTCGATAATATACCCAGCGTCATTGCCGTCGATTGGCACCTTACGGGCCTCTGGCCAGCCCATCCGTGCAGCTTGGCCGACAATTGACTGGAGTGCGCATTCGTACATTTTTGACCGAGCCTTCCCGGCCAATGAATACCCACCTTGTTGAGGATCAAACACGGGGTTGTACCCACCAAGTTCGTTTAGTAAATGCTCAACAAGCGTGAGGCCAAAGATGGCCGGCATTGGACCAAGAACAGGCAAGATTCGTACTCGGAAATCCTTAAGCACCGACAACTCTTCAACTTTACCCTTTTCAAACTCTGAATCGTCAAGCTTTAGCAGCCGAGCCTTTTCCTTCCCGGGCTTTTCGGTGGAAAAGACAACGGGGATACCATAGTCGACACCACGTAGCCGCAGTCTCCGCCGCACATTACGTGATAGCGGGTCTTCAATAGACATTGAAATATCAGCCACGCGGACCCGAGTCGGGTCAGCCTTGCACCCAGCTCCCATTGCCGAAATGACTGGAACTTTGAGCGTGGTATAGCAGTACTCTAGCAAATCAACCTTGGTATCAATATTGTCAATGCAGTCCACCACATATGTGGGGTTCCCGGATAGCAGCTCTTTGGCCTGTTCCAAATTCCATAGCGCAGTTATCGGCTCAATCTCCACAAACGGGGCTACTTTTTTCAAAAACCGGGCACAGCATTCCACTTTGGGGATACCAACATCTTCAACAGTGGCACAGGCATGTCGGTTGAGGGAGGATAGAGTGACTTGGTCAAAGTCAATGATGCGGACTTTGCCAACGCCCGATCGTACAAGCATGGTGGCCACCCACGAGCCAACCCCTCCAGCACCTACAACTACAACTAACGAATCCCGAATCGCCTTCATACCGTCGTCGCCTAAGAAAGCCCGATTCCGTGCCAGCTGCTCGTCGACCAACTCTTGTGAATACTCGTGCTGGTGGATTTGCTGGTCAATGGGTTGGGATAGCGTCGAGTTTGCCGCTTCCTGTTTGATGCTTTCCACAGCCCGCTTCTGCTTCCACAGGGACACACCCGACGTTATTAGTATCGTTGCTGCCGATGATACCACGGCCGTCGCAATCAGCGCAGTCTTCTTGTCCAGCCGGCTGAGCGAATCCATTTGTTTGAAATACTGTGTTTCGTGGCGGGCGAGCTGTCTATAGTAGCGGAAAAAAAAAATTTCTGGAAATTAAATTTTTTTTTTTTTTTTGTTGTCATGATTCTGAGCGCGCGCTTTCTCAAATCAAGCTGTGAGCTGCTTTCCTCCTTTAAATAACAACAAGAAACACCCTTCATGAATCAAGATTTATCAATCTCTAGGGGAGCACTTGACAAAAAGCTTTGCAGTTGGGCAAGCGGCCAAAACGGGAACCAAAATTATTTGAACGGGAAGAAACAGATAAAAAGAGAGTGTATATATCGTTAATAGTAGGTCACGGGGCCGCTGCGGTGTTTTCTTGACTTGAAAATTGACGTCACAGTCACGTGACCTCGCGTGGCACCCATCGCCGAGATGAGGGCATCTGAGACACATTTGATAAAAAGGTTGTTTTTTTTTTTTTTTTTTTTTTTTTTTTTTTTTGATGTCGTTTTCATTATAAAAGTACAAACAGTGATATAAAAAATAATAATAGTAATAATAGTTAGAGAGTTTTGGGTTAAATAAAATAAATTAACGGTTGTAATACTGATGGTGGTCATAGTACTGCCCGTGCATGCTGTTAGAGTCAACCAGCTGTTGGTGATGGTGGTTCTGTCGTTGTTGTGGTTGTGGTTGTTGGTGATAATTGTCGTAGTATTCATAACCTTGGCCGCCTGGGGTAGTTCGTGGCTTTGCATTTTGACCATGATGGCTAATAGATGCAGCAGCTCCAGTACTGTTCTTCTGCTGCTCTTGCTCCTCCTCCAGCTTCTTCTTTTGTTTGTATTGTCGTCGAATCTCCTTAAACTCCTCCGGTCGACGCTTTGGACCGTGGCCTTGCATCTGGACATGCGCATTGAGATGGTTCAGCGTACCGTACCCCTTCTGGCAGCCCTTGAACCCGCAGATATAGATCCGCTCAATCTCTTCATACCGCCGCCGAGGACGTTTCTGCTGCTGAGGCTGAGGAAGGACAAAGTCGTAGCTTTGAGATTGGTGGTGGTTGTGGTGAGGCGGTGGTGCCTGTAGGGAATTACCAACCACCGGCGGTTGGCCTGGCCGGATATGTGTCCGAGTGTACGGGTTGTACTGTTGTGGCTGTGGTTGGACAGGGTAATGAGGATGCATTGGCATCTGCTGGCCTGGGTGGACTGGTACAGGCGACTGGTTGTGGTGGTGGTGAGCATACCCGTCATAATAATGTTGTTGATAAGGTGGCATGGTGGTTGGTGGTGGTGGTGGCGGTGGTGCGGCTGTATAAGCACTAGAAGAGTCTTGGTCCAATGGCAATTGATGGCTCAATGGAATTGGCAGAAATGAAGATGAAGAGACTAGAGAAATAGTTAGCTTTTTATAGTTTCAGACGGGCACACGATTTTGTGGTTCAAAAAGGACTTGCATAATTATGCAAACCCCAAATCGCGCGCGCGCAAGAGCCTCAAAATTGTGTGGGGTGGTGGGAGAGAGAGGGAGGTTAAATAAACATACAATCATGAGCAGCAGCAGATGGCTCGGTGGTAGTTACCTGTTCAGATGCAGCACGCATATAGGAAGAGCTGAAGGTATTGCCGAATAGAGAATGGTGGTGGTGTCGAGAGAATGAGGTCAGTGGTGGCGTCGGCTCGCTGCTGACAGCAGGAGTAGTAGTACTGGCTGTGACAGAAGCAGGTGTAGGAACTGCCCACATACTAGCCTCAGCTAGAACAGGTGGAGCAGGAAGCACATAATTGGATGGTGTAGTGTCAGTAGTGGCGGCAGTTAGCTTGGATGATGGTGATGGTGATAGTGACGGTAGGTTGGATGATATAGGCGACTTTGGTTGAGAAGAAGAAGAAACAGTAGTAGTAGTAATAGTAGCGTCGTTATCAGACATTCTTTTTCTTTTCTGACTCACACTTTGGTTTATGGTATTCTGATAAATAAATAAAATAGAAAGGAATTGGTGCCTTTTTTATAATTTTTTAGGTCTACTAGTATACACCTAGCAGCAGCCTTGGGGGAGGGGAGGGATGAATGGGTTGTTAGCTCGTCCTGGTATTATAATGCCTTCCTGCCAGCGTGAGCAGATATATAATAAACTAATCGGAAGAGATCAGATATCTTTCTCAACTAGTCTAACTTACTTTTTTGTCCAAAAAAAAAAAAAAAAAAAAAAAAAACCAACCATCTTTTCTTTTGCCCTATCCTTACGCTAATCCAGTGTGCATCCGGCCAGTCAAAATCTTCGATATCTAGTGCGAGGGTGAATTGCTTTTTCATCATACCATTGTCGTGAACGGACGCAGAATCTAGGGTCAGTGTAGTGCTGATCACTGCTAATGGGGCGAAAAGGGAGATTTTGGTTATGGCAAGGGCAAGGGGCCATGATCATACCCTAGTCTTAGCACCTCAACAGAACCTGCGCACGCAATTGACTGCCCGGGCCTAGGGCACCCCTAACCTTTTTTCTTACGCTTAAAGATCTCAGCGTAAGTTGAAACAGCCACCTCGATCTCCAGAGATTTACGATGCTTAGTTAGAGACAGATAAGTAAAAAAAAAAAATAAAAAAAAGGGAGGCGGCTAGTCTCGACAATGCTCCTTTTTTTCATATGTATTCATTTTCATTCCGGCAGGTTTCGCTTGAATTTCATTCTTTGCCATCAAATTAAATCCAATAACTTTCTTCTTTATAAAACCTATATATTATATCATTCTCTCCTCTTTGCTTTTTATTCTGGCTTTTTTTATTTATTTTTTGGTTTATTTCGGGAGTGCGTTCAATTTCCAGCTGATTATTATAGACAAAAGCAACGGTTTTTATTTATTTTTATTATAAGAGCGGGGTCCATGGCTTAAGCAATTGCAAATGCTTTTGTCCCCCCATGGCAATAGTTTAACGCGCGCGTCCACATACACACACACGTTCAAAAATGTAAATGTTTCAAAATGCAATAGTTAAAAAATGGAATGAATCACTTCAGACCCCAACGTCGCACCAGCACCAAAAACAGCCGCATTACCAAACTTGCCGCCAATTTTCCGTACTTGAGACTGCTCTTGCGGCTGTTCTGGGGCAGCAGCAGGAGCCGGGGCAGCTGCTGGGGGTGGTGGAGCGTAGTATGGTTGTTGTTGTTGAGGTGGTTGTGGTGGTGGAGCACCATAGCCGTATGGTTGAGGTGGGCCATATTGACCTGGTGGTGGAGGAGCAAACACTTGTTGTTGCTGTTGTGGAGGTGGCGGCCCTGGTGGTGGTGACGCAAAGTCACGTTTCTCTTCATACTGAGGCAAAGATTGAGCGGATTGAGCCGGTGACGGAGCAGCGCTATTGACTACTCTCACATAGTTGCTTGGGAATAGACCCTCACGGCCAGAGTTCATATCACGGCCCTTCCACCAATCATTGTTTGTCTTTTCAACAATTACAACTCGTTGACCCTTGTATAAAGTCAAGTCGTTTGGATCTCCTTGCTGATAGTCGTACAAAGCCTCGGCAATATCCTGGTTGGATGGAAGCTGTGGTCGTTGCGGCGCTGGCGGCGGCGGTGGCGGTGGTGGTGCTTGAATCTGGCGGGTCTCTGCAGCTGAGACACCACTACCGTCAATATCCACCGGCGGTGCGCCTTGCTGGTGGCGATGTGGGAGCTTGTTGTCCAGCTGATTAAAAAACCCTTCGGTGATCACACCAGAGTCTTTGAGAAATTCCAGTTCCTATATGTTGTGCGAGGGGGGGGTTGACAGTTAGTTGTCTGGTTTTATATAGATAGAGATGGCTTACGTTTCGCACTGAAGTCAGCGCACGGTTGATTACTGCTGAGTTGGACATTTGTTATAAAAAGTGGTGTGGGAAAAAAAGCCTACGAAATTGGTGATTTGGGAGTTTTATTTCATAGGGGGTGGAAAGTAATTACGTGTACAAGCTGGTGGCTGTGCGCGCGCGCGGGCCATTTAATATATTTTCGGAATGTTTCGGATGGAGTTTGTCCCCGAGGGGCCGAGCACGGCCCATGCGCACGATTATATAATTAAGGCTCTTATATTCACAATCGTGCATTAGTGTGTTTCGTGGATTATCCGACAGTAAGGTAACCTTATGTGTCATGGGTTGTGGAAGGAGACATTCGGAACAGAAACAAGCAAAAAAAAAAATCCATCACATTGGACTGTCCATGGGTTTTAAGCTTAGCTAGAGTGATATAGCTAGCTACTAGTGTTAAATTTGAGGTTTGCCATCTAGAAGCGCTTTGCAATTACCCCAAATCGATGGGACCATCGTAAAGCTACCATCGACCACCATCAATGGGCTGTTTATTCTTAATTTAAAGAGTCCAAGCTTACTAGTCCCGGCCTGAAGTAGTATTACTTTAGAACCAAGGTTAAGGATCGCACCGATGTGCGATACTTTGTCTGATTGGCTCGACTATATATAGAGGTGATTAGCAATTTCTTATATAACGGCCAAAACCTTGCTGCAGCCTATATAATTTATGTGAAGTATATCTGATCTTCGCAAGGCCATCACGGGGGATACTCCCGGTAAGAGGTTGGTGTCGTCATCGTCATACCGGTCGGCACATCTGCATCTGCTTGATTCGGTTCAATAACCTTACCGCGCCGCACGTTAACAGATCCAAACCGTTTTTATTCAATTATTGAGTGCATGCATAAGGCGACAGTTGGCGTGCTTTTCTTTTTTGATAAGGAGGAGGAGGAGGCGGGGGGTTGGCCGCGACAATCAACTGGTATTAATGATGCCAGGTATTGTAGTCTAGCAATGTCATGCGCGTAATGGGGTCAAATAGATAACGTAGTTATCCAGACAGAGTAATAAATCGGGATCTACTTTGAGGTTTTTTTTTTATATTCATGGACTGGTCCTTACCCACGTGAGGGTTCGGGCTTGGGTAAACCGCGGGGTTTAAAACCAAAGGCAGTATATACCCTGACGCAGCTTGTAAATAAATAAGCCGGCCTCATGATCAATCGCATACTTTTTTTTTATTTTTATTTTTATAGTTTCCTTGTATATTTATCAGTGTTGTATCGTTAAGGACGTCTCAAAATTTGGTCATTCATAAACGGCATTTGTGATGACATTGTTCAAATTACGGTTGGAATGAAGTGATTGCGTTATTGTAAGCGATGACGATTGCATGTGAGGGTGAGGTCGGGTTCCTAGT
>JAJLUJ010000117.1:24401-38996 GCA_030564235.1 Blastobotrys elegans
GGACTCGAAATATATATAACTTATCTAGCTTTTGTGGATCCTCATACGCAATGTAGTACTCGGCATCCCTTGAACTGGTTTGGCTCTTCCCGTGTATATCTTCGGCAATGGTGGTTTGATGCACTGCATTGGTGCCTTATCGTAGAGTGAGGTTATTGTCAATGAGGTTTTTTAAATGGACTGTGCTGATCCTGATTGAATTCGAGGTTTGCCGAGTATTCTTCTCAACCCATTAAATCTTAATACAAACCCAGCCCCGCCAACATATGCTCAACATAGTAGCTGGATTTCAGTGGAAAGCCTATAACTGTGGCACATAAGGGTGTATCAACTCAATAGTAATTATAACGTGGTTTTTGAGTACGTCTGATACTGGCTTCAGTAACCGTACCCCTGAGTGCGGCGAGAATTTATAATTGTGATGTGTGAATAGACGCAATTGTTCCAGGGCTATATGGCTACCTTAATACAGTTTCTTCCGAGTGACGAAAACCCTCGAGGGTCATGACAACAGCCAGCGCGCAAGATCTGCCCAACAAATATGTAATGGGAGTTGAAAAAGGTGTTTTAATAAACTATATGAACTAACATGTATTCCAACTCATATTGCAGTTAACATTTAAAAAAAAAACGAAAAAAACCCGCTGGTACTAAGGCCTTACTCAGAACCATGCCTATTACTGACGGGCGCCTACACGTGTCAACGATAGCGTCCAGCATTTTAATACGTTTCATACTTGAAACTACTCTCATTGGACTGTGCACGTGACCATCGGAGGAGGGTCGGGGATCTCGATCCCAATGCAGGCCAGCCATATCCCGGGCGAACACGTTAATAAAAAGTGCAAGGGCTAAACATATGCGCCTGATAAACATGCATGAAACAAAGCAATCTAAATGCGGGTATCAAGCCATTGTCTAAAGAAAACCCGATGTTTGAAAAGCCTTAAAATTTATATAGTGTCTTCAAGGTATAAAAAGGATAATTCTAAAATTCTAATTCAACAATGATCCGTATACTGTCCATAATCGGTCGACTTTACGCACCATTTGTTCCACTTTACAAGGCGTAGCTTCCAAATCGAGCAGATGCGTACACCATTGGTCATACCGTTTACTTGACATAATGTCTTTACCCAGCTGCCGTAGCATTGCGGTCTGGCACAAAATAAGCCCCAGACTCTGGTGGGATAATTCGCCTTCTTCTTTATTCAAAATATCCGTGACTTGTCCCAAACAAATGCACGCTTCATCCTTCAGTTCGCGCACCCCACGTTGGTGTCTTTGTTCGCCGCGGATATACGATTTGACCGTTGAAGCTGAATACCCCACGACGGCAATTGCTGGCAGCGCAGCCACCAGTCCAAACACTAGCTGCTGTGATTTGAGCAGCTTATCAATCCCGTCCATGGCCACTTCCACGTCGACTTTTGTCTTTTGTACTTGAATCAACAGTGACCGAACTAGTTGGCCTTTAATAAGACTAGTGATTGGGCTTTGTAGTTGTTTTTCGTACGGTTCCAGTACCGCACTCAAATCGCCTTGGGAGACAGCTTCACGAACCGTTTCTGCGTTATCAACTCCACTAACGTCTTTGGCGAAATCCACCACCATCCTCTCCAAGCTCTTCATATCTGCAGTCAGGGACTGTTTTGTCATGAGCGCGATCTGCGCGCCATCGTCGTGCCTGATTGTTTGGTAGATTTGATACATTGGTTCCAAGATCCAGTTTTGCCACAACGAGGTGAGAGTATCAACCACATCATGTTCAATCCAATGGAGAATAGCTCGCCAGTTTCCCAATACTTTTAACCCAACCAGCCCACCGACAACAAATAACGGCCAATATCGCACCAACACCCCTGGCTTTCCGTTTTCGTCGAGCTGTTTTTGAGCATGGTTCCGATCTGAGTCAAACATGTCAATCACCTGCATAAGACAGCTGACGTCATCGCCATCATGAGGTTCTGATGATTGACGGTTGCTGACATGCATTACCCGAGACAGAACTTTGATAGACTGTGTAACTGATTCTTGCAACGGTGATTCTAGATTCAATGCTTCGGTTACGAGCAGACCAAGCCGCGACGCCAACTCGTTACGGTACTCTAATAGCTTCTGCCGCTTCGCCCGCACATGCTGTTTGAGCCGTCTTGATGGAGTATTGATGAGGTACAGTAACCGCGATGGCTGCGGCGATGGCAATGTGAAGGAAAAGTCCCATGACTTTTTTGAAACCACCCCCAATGGCATGTGGACAAACCCATACCATAACAACCTGCCCTCGCTTTCGAGAATTTTGTCCCAGTAAAAGACGTTTCTAGAAACAGGAATTGTCTTGTTGATTAGACTCTCAACGGCATGGCCGTATATCGAGGCAGTTGCCAATGCAATCACGTCTGTTGTATTGGCAGTTGTGGACACCTCCTTGCACTGCTCTAAAGCTTGTTTGATTGACTTTAACGAGACCAGATTAGCTGCACCTCCTAAAGAGAGTTTGGCCTTGACTCCGGAAAGTTCATTGGTGGCTGCACTCGCCACTTCCAACTCGGCACGCTCCTTGAACTGTATAAACTTGTTCATTAGTTTGGTAATTGACAAGTCGTCGTACAATTTATATCAAAAATACAAGAAAAACAAAACAAAACAAAACAAAACAAAAAAAAAATCGCTCAAATTGTGTATACGTGTATACGGTCTTGCGATCATTTCTTACCTTTGTTCCAAATCGAGATTGCTGTTGGTTGTTTGGGTCGGAGGCTCCGGCTTTGTTTGGGCAACAATTTTTTTTTTGTTTTTTTTCTTATTTCGTTGTTGCGTTCTTTTTTTTTTTTTTTTTTTTTTTTTTTTTTTTTTTTTTTTTTTTTTTTTTTTTTTTTTTTTTTTTTTTTGTTGTTGTTTGTTTCTATATGTTTGCACCTTTTGTTTATATATTTGACAAAATTTAAAAAAAATAAAAAAAATAAAACAAAATTTAAGGCCTTAAACCTTCTTTTTCCCTCTTACTTTCTTGACAATCACTTTTTTTTTTTTTTTCTTCCTTTACAACTTATTCAAACGATTACAATTATAAAAAGATGGCTGCGTTTATCGATCCAGTTCTACGAGGTGTTCTATTCATTCCGCTCGTCATTGTACTGGGCTTGACGGGTTCTCTAATTGCCACCCAAGACCAAGTCAACCCACAAGTCAACTTTGGGCTTTTTGCGGCCGTGTTTGGTATGATATTTGGTGTGTTTTACGGTATGGGGGCAGCGTTTATTGAAGCGTTGGCGTTTCCAATCGTTATGGTCATTTTTGACTTTTTGAACTTTGTGTTTTTGTTTGCTGCTGCCACTGCTCTTGCCGTTGCTATCCGAGTGCACTCTTGCACGAATAAGGACTACTTGCGACACAATGGGGTTGCTCAGGGCGATACCGGGCGATGCCGAAGGGCTCAATCATCTGTGGCGTTTTTGTACTTTGCCTTCTTTCTCATGGTGGGGACGATGGTTTATTCAGTGAGCAATGTGATGCGACACGGCGCCTTTTCTCTGCCATCTTCGCGACGATCGGTGCCACGAACTGGTGTTCCAACAATGTCGCAGGTCTAGATTTGATTGATTGCAAATTTCCCTGTTCTAATTTATTATACCGTACTCCACCATCACACACAAAAATTACTACTACTAATAACCCTTAAAAAAAATTGTCTATTTTTTTTTTTTTTTCCTTTTAATTCTTTGTATTTCTTTTATATGCTTAATTTCACGAGTTGGAGCTTTTTGACATGTTTTTTTCTTCTTTTCCTTTGTCCTTTGTATTAAAATGGTCTGGAATGTGGGAGATCCGGAGTGCTTCGGCACTTTGTTCTTTCTCCTTCCCCTCCAACTGCTGATCAACAGCCGCACTGGACAAATTCTTATAGAAGACAATCCCTGCTTTTATATAATTTTTTTTTATAAATGTCTAGTATATAAACTTAATATCCTAGTCTAGGCCGGCCTAAGTGGTGGCAGCGTTGTTAAATTCCTGCTGCGAATGCGAGGGACCAGCTTCGGCTCATTCCGGGGTCGAGCCATTTGGAGCTAAACGGCTCATTTTGAAAAAAGTCAGTTGCGGCCTGTGGATGAAACAGGGCTTGGTTGAGTTTTAAGATTCCCTTCCACCCTGTAGAGATCGTATCAACCAGTTCATTGCCGAGTTTCTGGTCCCATTCTTCTTTGCAAAACTTTGCTGAGCGCATGTACTTTGTAGCCATCGTCATTGGTAGCATTTGAATGCCATGAATGAATTCCCGGTTGAGGCCAAAATACGTTGCATAGTCAATCTTATTCTCAAACAAGATCCCGGCCACCTTGTTAGAACGTATCGGCGCAGGTACGATTGTATTGTCGTCGGAATAAAGCATGTAGCTGTTGATGCTTCTTTTGGTGATTGCGAGGAGAAGTCTAGCACGCGCCTCCATGGCAGGGTCATGATTCACCCTTGCCCATAGCAGCATGCCGTACGAAAAGTGATAATCCTCGCTCGTGCTCTCCTCGTCCTTACCATCTCCGCTAGGAAACAGCCCCTTTGCCCAGGATTTCCCAGTATACCAGTCAAATGAGCGCCATTGCGGGAACCATTCGTCGTGTGGGGATGGGTTTGCGACATCGCGGATGAGCGTGTTGATATAATCTCTATTCTCACGTAGCCATTGTCCATCTCCTATCAGATCGTTATCAATCTGGGCAATAAGCGCGGCAGCATGGACAAAGTACCCGTAATGGAAATGGTGATCGGAATAGTACGTATTTCCAAAATCCGCCATGGAGTCGCCGTCCAGTCCTGCAGATGACACGACTCCTCTCCACGTTATATCATAAGCTAGCGGGTACTCCTGCTGGTTAGTAGCAAACACTTCAAATGCGTCCTTGAGCTGATCCAGCCCGTCTGCCGCCGCGTCGTCCACGTTCTGGGAGATATACGCCGCAATGAACGTTACCCCGGCAAACTTGTCCAGCGCCTTGCCCGAGAAATACATTGAATCGAGATTGGTTTGGTTGACCATATCCTCATCCAGCTCCTTGTAAACAAGCTCGTCAATCTTGGCCATGGCGGGGCGGGATATGTGCTCATTCCCAGAACTGAACCACCACGACACCTCGCTGTCCGTAGGCAGCTGCTCCGTCATCTCAATCTGGTCGTTCAACAACGCGGTCGCCTTGCCAAACACTGTAGTATCGAGGTGGATGTCGTCTTGGATGGTGGACCGGGCAGCGGGGGTTAGGGACGCAACGTGATGCGGCAAGCAAAATAACAGACTCTTACCCGACGAGCTCTTGCCATCAAGTTTATACTGCAACGAGTAGATAGCAGTATCATCTTGAATATTAGAAGAAACAGAGGCGGAGGCTGGCCATGCGCCTGCTGACGCGTCAAATGTGGGGTTGGACGCGCCGCTGACAATCTGAATAGTCGCGCTCAACACGCCAGACCCCACCAGCTTCCCATGGACAAGTTCAAATTTAAACGAGCCTTCTTCTCCACCGCCCACCACGTACATTGTCCATTCCACGTTGTTGAATAGAGTCAGTTTGTACTTTTGCGTCACAGTGGATGAACAGCCGGTAGGCACGGGGACTTTGGTTAGGTGGTGGATGCCTACAATCCCGCCTAGTACGGGCGTGAGGTTATCATAGTGTACGGTAATGAGGCCCATGCCTATACTCACTGGCATGCGTATTGCACCACCACCCCCGTTGCCGCTTGATAGGGTAATGTCTACAGACAATGGGGTTTGGTTGTCGGTGGTCATTTTACACCCGTCGGTGAGCTCCTTGGCACCAAAATTGATGCTTTGGATACCGCCTGGGCTGATAACGTAGTTGGCAGAGGTACCGTCGGGGTTCATGCCAAACGCGCGTTGGGCTGCAGACGTCTGAGACACGGCAAGGCCGTGCTGCGGCGCGGCGGCGTACCATATCGAGTATGGGTGCGACCACAATGGCTGGTGACCGTTGCCCAAGTACAGGTTTGAGTAAAACTTGTTGGTCTGCCAGGTTTTACTGCTTATGGTGTGTGGTGGTTGTAACGGGTGCTGGCGTATCGGGAAGAGGTCCAGGCGAGGTTGGGTCGTGCTGATGGGTTGGGCGAAAGGATCGCCTGTGAATGGCTGTCGAGGAGGAAGCTGGGAAACACTCACTGACTTGCGTACAACCCCGTGATGGTGCTTGCGTAGGTGTGGTCCCGGCAGCTCGTTCTGTTTATGAACGTGGTGGTGGTGCTGCTGCTGGTTTACAGCAGCACTGGTCATAGCTGCTAGAAACAACCAATTGAGTAAATACATGGTATGAAAAAAAATATGTGTGTCGAGATAGCAAACCAGTTTGAATGCTCTCACTATCTTTCTTCTTCTCATTCAAACTCATTACAGATCTAATTTTAACTCTATATTTCACGAATCTCGACAGCGCCACGGCCAGGTGAATAACCAGACAATGGCGCTACACAGCTTTTTTATTAGGTTAGCAATCACGTTCCCTTGTGGTGCTGGCGGGGGTTCGTTGCCTTCATTCGGCTGTTGTTTTTGAATGAGTGGGGTGGTTTCGGAGGATCGATGATCATCATCACCATCGTTATCGTCGTTATCGCCGGTATTCTCAACGACCAACACGTTATTTTCAATCCCGCTTTCGTCAATAGTCTTTCCAATATCGTCGCGTAGGAGCCATTCGCCGTCAACCACGTACTTGTACATGTAGGATGAGCCCGGCTGTATGTCGTGTGGGGGCACTGTCGCTACCCATTTGGTGGTAGCCCCCGATTTCTCCATCGGCCGCCGTTGCCATTGTGTGAATTCGCTCGCGTACTCTACAGACTTGTGGTCTTGCTTGTCGTCGTAAGTGATGCGCATTTGTTTGATGGACCTTGTTACCTAGTGGTGTGGAGTTTTAAACAGATATATTAAAAAAAAAAAAAAAAATGAGGAGGTTGGCTTTGTTTTCTCCCAGCACTAACAACCCCTCTAACTCCAACGCAAGGATGTGTTGTATAATTCTAGAACATTATATATATTTTTTTTATATATCTATACCTTACAAAACCCATCGCCAGCCAACATGGCCATCAGCGGTCAAGTTTTTGATAATGACATTCAGGTCGGTATCAGTGAGACCACATCTCTCTTTGAAATAGTGGTATGCTCCACCATACTCCTTGTTGATAATGTCAATTGTTCCCCGCATTGATTCGTATCGCGATCCGAGCAGGGTCATTTGCGATTGAACATCCATATCTTGATGTTCCTTCTCAACTGCTCTGAGGATAGCGCCATACTCCTTGACCAACCCAATGGTAGTCAGTTCGTATTCTCTAGCTATAATATCTGGGTCAACGCCCATGAGCATTAGTATGAGCGCGCAGATTACCCCAGTTCGGTCTTTACCAGCTGTGCAATGCACAACAAACCCGTCATTTGGCCGGTCTCGAAGATGCAGCATGATTTCTCGATAGCTAGGATGCGCCTTGTCAAGCAATTCTCTATAAGCTCGTTGGAACCCTTCCAATGGGTCGGCAAAGTTTCTAGCTCGTTTCGCCAGCTCAGCAGGGCTCAAGTCCCGGTCCTTAAACACAGGCACCCATCTATTTTCGATACCGTCCACTTTGCAAATACCGGCCCTATCAAGCTCTTGCTGAGAACGAAGGTCAAAGATTGTCTTGATGCCGAGATTATGCATAGTTTGTCGGCCTTTATCTGTAATTTTTGCCGGGTTCGCGCAGCGGAAAAGGAGACCAGGCCGGACAGTCCGCTTCCCGTCCATAGACTTGAACGCACCAAAGTCACGAAAGTTGTTGATACCCTCAACGTCCTTCCACCGGCCGACTACACCAGCAAACTGATGGTCGGACATGAACCGCTCCCGTTCGCTATCACTACTGAACCACTCGCTGATAATCTTGACAACACGCGGGTTGTGGTTGATCCGCGCTTGACCTTCCACGGTTTGGTAAAAGTTGTGATCAGCATCCGAGATGAGCCGCAGCTCGTGCCGCGGCTTGAGCTTGCACGCAAACGTGTCGGCATCGGCCAGCGGGACGATATCGTCTTTCAACCCGTAGATGCTTAGCACGTGTATATGTTTCGGTAAGGTGTTGATAGGGGAAAGGTCAACCGAGCCTACATCTAGTAATTCCTTCCACGGGATGTTGACCTTGGCATACCCGCCATTGGTGTTGATAACCGCGTCCCATCCCTGGTGCTCAATCTCCGGTGCTTTGGACCGCACACGCGACAAAAACCCCTGGCTATCATACCGACCAGATACATTGACAAGAGCGGATGGAAGTTTGGTGAGGATTTTTTGGTGCAAGGCCCAGTAGAACATGGCCACTGAACCCCGCGAGTGAGCAACAATACCGGCGAGAATGTACCCTCGGTTATTAACAAACTCGTCCACAATGGCGTTGAAATCTTGGAAATCAGTGTTGGTTACACCTCGGCCTACCGTTTCGTCAGGCACGGGTGACGACTTGCCGCAAGATCGGAAATCAAATCGGTACGTGTGGAGTTGTTGCTGGGCCGACAGCTCCTCGGCTAAAAGTTTCTGGTAACAATAGTCCTTATGGCCACCAAACCCGTGGGCAATTAGCACGATTCGGGATCCCGAAGCTGCTTGGCTGGTGGCATTTTCTGGTGATGTTAGAATACCGTGGACAAATCCAGGCTGCGTGTCAATGTTGACTTCAGTAGAGACTGTTTTCATGTGTGTGTGTGTGTGTGTGTGTGGTGAAGAGAGAGGGAGGGAAAAAAAACACCCGGCCGAAAAGGAACAAATTTCTATATTACGTAAGGGCATGTGAGATTTAGTCACGTGAATTGTCTTCCTTTCTAGCGGCGATGACCGCTTTAATACGTACCCGCACAGCCGTGTCTACTTCATAACGGGCTCCGACCGGGTATGTCGTCTCAGGTCGGATCACATCTCGGGAACTCGGATGGTATCCGAGCTTTTCAAGAGAGAAGAAAAAAAAATGGCATATAAAATTGGATCAATCTCTTCTAGTTTCAATCCCTACAATTTTTTTTTTTTCTTTTCAAACCACATACCACTCTAATAATACTAACACTTTCATTATGAATGAAGATGAGAAATCAAAACGGTCCAGTACCGGTAGCGAGTCGGAACCACATGTTGAAACGTCAAAAGAGGAGGAAGAAGACGAGTTTCTTGTCACACTAACTGCCAGTGAGGATCCACGGCGATGGACATACAAGAAGAAATGGGCTATAACGGTTCTAGTCTCATTGGTAACGTTCATTTCCCCAGCCACATCGTCGATCGTGGCACCGGCCGATGCGTCAATCGTGAAAGAATTTAGCATTACTAGCACGGTGGTATCGCAAATGTCCATCTCCATCTTTGTGCTAGGTTACGCAGTTGGCCCGTTATTTCTATCTCCTCTTTCAGAAATCTACGGGCGGCGTCCTATCATTTTCTTCACAAACGCTTTTTTCTTTGCATTCAACCTGGCATGCGGCTTTGCGCAAAACACTGGCCAGTTAATTGCGTTCCGATTCCTGGCAGGTATTGGGGGCTCGACCCCACAAAGCGTGGGAAGTGGTACTCTCGCAGATATATGGTCGGCTGACGAGCGAGGTAAAGCATACTCCATCTACTCGTTGGCACCTCTCCTAGGTCCGGCCCTAGGACCCATCGCTGGCGGGTTTATCGCTGAAAACACAACTTGGCGATGGGCGTTTTGGGCTACCTGTATTGCCGATGCGGTAATCGCTGCGGCTTTGGCGGTATGGTATACAGAAACATATGCGCCAAGGCTTTTACGCGTCAAGGCCGCAAAAGCGCGAACTGATAGCGGCGATGAGCGGTATTATAGCAAGAGTGATGATAATGGGAAAACGGTGACTCAAATATTGCTGTTGAATTTGGTACGACCGTTGCGCTTTTTGGCCACCGAACCAATTATCCAGTTTGTCGCATTGTACATGGCGTTTTTATACGGCACATTTTACCTGCTTTTGACCACCTTCCCTACATTGTGGTCAAAGGTGTACCATGAGAGCCCAGGTATTGGTGGGTTAAACTACATTAGCGTGTCGGTAGGATGTATGGCCGGCGCTCAGCTAGGCGCCAGACTGATGGACGTGATCTACCGACGACTCAAGGCTAAGAACAACATGGTGGGGATCCCTGAATTCCGTGTACCGTTGATGTTTGTTTGCATGGTCTTGTTCCCGGCCGGTATGTTTATCTACGGGTGGACGGCCGAGTACGCGGTTCATTGGATCGCGCCCAACATCGGCATGGCTATTGCTGCATGGGGGTTGGTTATTGGGTTTACCCCATTGCAGATTTACGTGGTCGATGCATACGGTCAGTATGCTGCATCGGCAATGGCTGCAGTCACAATGCTGAGGGCTTTGTGCGGGTTTTTGCTGCCGCTAGCTGGTCCGGAAATGTACAACTCGTTGGGATACGGCTGGGGCAACAGCACTCTAGCATTTATCGCGCTGGGTGTGGGTATCCCATTCCCACTGATCATGTGGTATAAAGGTGCTATTATCCGCCGAAAGAGCAACTGGGCGGTTCATGATTAGACGTTATATTATTCCAATTGCATAGTTTGAACTCCCAACTAACCTCCCCGCGCGCGCGCCTCAAAAATTTCCTTCCCTCACGACACCCACAAACACAAGACACAAATTATCAAAATGCCACGACCAATTCGAAAACGGCCACGAACAGCTGGCAGTGCTGCTCCTACCAATACGACCAAAAAGAAGCCTGTGATTGACGTATCGACTATTGTCGAGGAGGATACAAACAACAACGACGACAAGGAAAATACACCCGTTACGCGCTCGCCAGTTTCGGATAGCGACGACCCATTTGGGCTTTTGCATGCGGCACCACCAGGGCGCAAAAAGTCATCCCCGCTCAAAAAATGCACCACAATCGATGAAATGATGGACCAAGTGCCCATTTTTTCAGACGAAAACGACTATACGACCCCTTCTAACCCTACATCTCCCTCAAAATCGCAAATGTCCCCACGCAAACCTCTCCGCACCCTAACCGCTGAAGAGCTCATGGAACGGCTACCAGTGCAGCCCCTGGCGATAAAAGAAGAGTATGAAGATGAAGAATTTGAGAGCGGGGAGGAGCCGGATGATGAAAATGACGAGGATTATGGTGGCAAACGACGGACGCGAGCTTCGACCCGTAAAAAGACTGTAAAGTCAAAGCAAACGCCAGCAAACGGGATATCAAAGCCACAACAAGACAAGCAAAAGAAACGTAAGATTGTTGAAGTATCATCGCCTAGCCCGAGTAAGCCATCCTCACCGTCAAAGTCTAGCTCATTTTTGAAACGAATGCGGAACATTGACAATTACGCGTTGAACGAAGAGGTGGCGTCGTCATCGTCGTAGGGGAATGGGAAAAGAAAAAAAAAAAAGAAGTAAGGCCTCCCACAGCTAAACTTGAGCGCAGTAGTTTTGCTACTCTATTCTCCATCCCCCCCATGGTAGGCCGCCGGGGGGAGCTCTAGAACAAATGGAGGCCCTTTTTGGGGAATCTTCCATCCCGACCCGCCAAGTTTAAAGGCGTACCAATGCACGAGGCTCGCTCTGTTTGTCGTATACCCCCCGGCATTATTTTAAAATAATATCTTTGTATCGGTCCTTAATTGAAATGTTTTTTTTTTTTTTTTTGCTGCATCTTTCAACGCCCGAAACGGGGTTAAATTTAACATCGTTTGGGCAAATATATATATAAGGCAAGCTAGCTTATAAGCTGTGCACGCGATGCCCTGCATTTCAAGCACATCTGTTCCGGGTTATGACGACGCAGATTGAGACAAGCCGCATCATCATCATCATCAACGGTGGGGGGTTCAATGTTTTTATTTCATCTTTCTTTTTTTCTTTTTGGGTTTTATTTTATATATTCAAATTCAATTCAATCCGAGCCCGTACATTGGCTTTTCCAATTCAGTGTCAGTAGTCTTATTCTCTTTATCCGACTCGGACCCCTTTTCTCCTCCATCCGTAGCAACCTCCCCGCCACCGCCGGTCACAACCTCCGTTTTAGTGTCATTAGTATTAGCATCCTGCTCATCCTTCTTGCCCACAACCACATCCACGTCGTCGTCATCATCGTCATCGTCAGCCTCCTCTTCATAATCATTCTCACCTCCATTGGTATTATCTTCGTCATAATTAGTCGTATTAGTGTTATCATCCGGACTCGACAGGGTAGCAGGGCGGTACTTGTTTGATTCGTGCTGATGCTGTTGTTGCTGCTGGTACATGTTTTGATAATGTTCAGCCTGAATCTGCTGTAGATACTGCGTCAACACCGAGGAATTATTGTAGTAATAGTCATCCCTACCTTGTTGCTGTTGCTGGTTTGATGGTGACGAATCGTTTGGAGACTTTTCGCCATTATTGTTATTATTATTATTGTTGTAATGTTGAATCATTCGCGGCGGGTTGCCGCACCGATCCTTGCCAAAATTAATCTTAAACTGCCGATAGTCACCTTTTTGCTTGATACCTTCAATAGCCTTGATGGCGTTGGTAATGTTTGTAAAGTTTACAAATGCACACGACTTTTCAGACAAAAAGTTGACCTGTTCAATCTCGCCATACTCGGCAAAATCATGCCGCAACTTTGACTCTGGCCAATTTTCATCAATATTGCCAATATAAACATTTCGTGAAGCACCATTGGTCACCGCCAAAGCCACCGCGTTTGGCAAGCCACCAGAGTGTTTCCCCCAACCAACCTTTAGGCGGCGATTATGGATCGATAGCCCGTGGAGGTTGGCCATGGCAAAAAACTGCGCAGCGGCAGTTGGGTCAACAAAAGTTACAAAACAAATGTGCTTTTCGGGAATGTACCGAATTGTATGGAGCAAACCTCCTCGTACAACGTTGCAAATTTCCTCCACCGTAGTCTCTGGGTGGACATTACCCAAATAGACTGTTCGATTCCCGGCATTATTCGTGCCCCCAGCCGTAGTCGCCACGGCAACTGCCGCCGCGGACTGCTGCGCCAAAGCACTCGACAAGATACCGCGGTCGGCACCAGCCAAAATGTGCTCGTACCCCGGCGAAATCCCCAAATACTGAGCCGCGTTTTGTTGCTGGGTTTTGGAAATGTACGCACACCGGTCCTTGCCGTAATAAATCTTGCGAGTGGCCCACACTGAGTTGTCGTATGGCAAAGACGTCACCACCTTGATGGCAGTGGCAATGTTCAAAAAATGCACAAATCCAATATTCTTATCCTTAACCAGCTTGATGGTGTCAATCGGGCCATACCCTTCCAAATCACGTAAAATGTCAGCTTTTGTAATGTCTTCAGGTAGAGCGCCAAGGTAAACATTTCGCGATGCGCCATCTTGCGACACCGCCATTGAAATTGACGGCGCCACCGGGCCCGACTTGCCCCAACCAATCTTGATATCCTGGCCGTTAATGCACAACTTTTTTAAAATAGCGTCAGAGTGGAAATGGGCCGCACTGGAATGGTCCAGGAAGGAAATAAATGCGCAATTCTTTTCGGGAACAAGCTTGACCGTCTCAATCACCCCTGAGCGGACATGATTCAACAACTCCTCGGCCGTCGTGTCTTGTGGAATGTTGCCAAGATATACTGTGCGGGTGTGTTGCGTGGCATCGTCAATAGAGTAAAACGTTTGCGGCATGTATGAGTACTGGTCCGGTTGTTGGTGTGGTGCATGGTGGTGGGGATGCGACCCGTTGGCCGTGCCATATCCAGGGGTCGACCCTGGAAATGTCGTAAACTGAGCAATTCCTGGCGTCCCCGGCTGGAACGGTGAACCCATCAGAAGCTGCGACGGCAGCAGCGGTGTAAACTGCATCTCATACTGCCCCATTGGTGAATACGGCGAGTGTATCATTGTATAGGTATTTAGTTGGAAAGTTAAGCGCCGAAATGTGTAGAGCGAAGAAAGAAGAGAAAGAAAAATAGAAAAGTGGTCGCACAGAAAATAGAAACAGTTAAATGAATGAACAGCAAAATAGGTAGCAGACGAATATATATAAAAAAAAAGCGTATCCCTATAGACGACGGATAGATTCAAGAATAGAAAAAAAAAAAAAAAAAAAAGAGGAAAGAAGAGAGTGTGAAGAGTTTAAAAAAAAATATAAAAATAAAAAAAAAAAAAGGTTCCAAGGACAACTCACGAAAAGTAAATTAAAAGTGGAAACAAGAACAAGAAAAATACAAAAAATAAATATGTATTTAAACGAGGGGGTGAAAGATTAGTACGTTGTGAGCGTTTGATTTTCCCACTAAAACTATCCAGTAAGAATAAACCAATGGATAAGTAGTAGGTATATGCCGTCCAGCAAATGCTCAATCAGTGGATCCCGTTCTAAAAAATATATATAAATAAAATAGGTGGCCGCTATACCTTAACTAGAAATCCTAAAAATACCAAAAGCGTACGTAGAAAATCACGTTTTGTTTTGTTGGCTTTTTCGGCCTTTTTTTTTTTTTTTGTCACCCTTAAATTCTAAAAAAAAAAAAAAAAAAAAAAAAAAAAAAAAAAAAAAAAAAAAAAAAAAAAAAAAAAAAAAAA
>JAJLUJ010000118.1:0-38867 GCA_030564235.1 Blastobotrys elegans
AGAGGAGGAGATGTTAGCCAGCCCTGTGCGGCTCAACATTCAAACCTACCACAGATAGTCCCAAACGCCCCCAAAACCCTGTATATTTTAGGCACATGATGAACATGGTATGAATAGAGAATTGATATATCTTTCCTGCTGTCATGAACATTCCGCTAGTGCTCTGCACCCGCCTCACCCCATCACAACCTCCCGCCTCAAAATTCAGCTCTCCTCCCAGCGCGCGCGCAAATAAAGAAAGGGCTTCATTTTTTCTTTCTTCCAAAAAAAAAAAAAAAACACACACACACACACAACACAGTTTTTTTTTTTCTTCACTTCACACCTTTACATCACCCAAAAACCCCGCGTCTAACTTATTTATTACATTTCCAATCCAAAAGAGAACCATGACGACTCGAACTCGAGGAACTCGGTCGTCGACGCGGCAACAATCGCAACCGCAAGCGCAACCACATCAGGAAGAGTCGGCGGTTGAAAAACAGGTCAAGGTCGAGGCGCCAGCAGCGCCTATCAACAACATCACGCCATTGGACCAGGCCGAACACAAGGAGACGCTATCCCAGACGCGCCAAATGTGGGAATTTGTTCTCGTTTTCCAATTTGTGTCGTTTTTTTACCCGCTACTCAAAATCACCGCCTCGGACGGGTTTGACGTGGACGTGTTTGAAGAAGAGCTTGTGGGGTTGTCCACCGATGGAGATATCCTCCCCAAATTGCGCGAGGGGCTCATCAAGCTGCTGCTGGATAGCAAGCAACGCACCAATGAGTTTGATAAAGACGTGGCCAAGGTGTACAAGTCGCGAATGGCCATTGGACGCGGCTGCGATATTGAAAACCCACTACAAGAGGTTGAGGATGGGTTTGTGTGCGATTACACCAACATGTCGTTGGCTGATAAAATTCGCGTGTTGGCCCAGCTGTGTCGATGGGTCTCTACCGATAATAAGTTTATTGACCGGTTTGAAAAGTATCGCGAACCACAGGGCGCCGACTTTGTAGATGAAGACTACCGCGTGTTGCCCCTTGGGTATCAAGGCGAGTTTGTCTCGTATTGGCTGTTTGATGACAACCGGCTATACAAGAAAACCGACTTTGCCCCCGATCTTTCCGACCAGAAGGAGAATTTGGCAAGCAAGAAGAAGAGAAAGAAGGGTGGGCGGAAGAACAGCCGCGTTGTTAAAACCCCTGATGAAGAGGATGACGAGGATAGCCAGCCGGTCCCTCTTGCTGAAGCGTTGGCTCGTGAATACATTCCGGAATGGGAACTAGTCTGTGATAGCATTGAATCATTCCAATCGTTCACCAACGAGCTTAGATCCTCTGGCAAGAAGCGGAAACGGGATAACACGGAGGACGTGGAGGATTTGCTCGCCAATCTTGAAAACTCCATGGACGCTTTAACCCAGTACTATGCTAAAGATCGGCAAAAGAATGCGCAATCACGAATGCGTGCTCGAAATAAGGTTGAAGCAGCAGTCCACCGAAAACGATCGTCTCGCCTGGAAACTAGACGGATCCAACAAGAGCAGGAAGAAGAGGAAAAGAAACTGCAATTCCAGGAACAAGAAAAGGTCAACCTGGCAGACTTGTCCAAACGGCAACGAAAACAGCAAGAAGCGGCTCGTCGGCAGCGTGTCCGTGACCGGATCAAACGGGAATCCAAAAAACGCATCACGGCGGTCGCTCAAACCCTACCTTCCCGGCGCTCAACTCGAAGTACTGCTAAAGGTGAAGAAACGTGGGAGTTTGACTGTTTATGCGGAATTTTGGGTGAAAACTACCAGGACGATGAACCGGCTGTACAATGCTGCGAATGCAAGACTTGGCTACATCAATCTTGTATGCAGTTTGAACCAAATACGGATGATACAAAAGTGGAGGAAGCTGCCGATCCAAGCACGGCTCCAACTGATACACCATCTGCTATTGACCAGTTTGTTTGTGATATTTGTGTTGATGAGAAGCAACGGGCTGAACAAGAACGACTCCGACAGATTGAAAAAGCGCGGCTTTTGGAGCTGGCCCGTGTCCAAGAAGAAGAACGGAAGCGGGAACACGAGCGGTTGAAACAGGAACGTAAGGAAGAGCGCAAACGAGAACGTCAAGAAAAGAAGCGCTTGGAAAAGGAACAAATGGAGAAGGAAAAGCACATGCGGAGTACGAATATGACTACATCAATTACTAATGGTGACAACAATCTGAATCAAGGGTTTATTAATCAGATGACACGACCTGGGTTTGATAACCATCCTGCATCCTCGACGCAGCCTTCATCAATAACCCCAACGAGTACTGCGCCATCAGATGTTGCTTCTGCACATGCACCACATGCTGCTGCTGCATGGCCGATGAATCAAAATCAAAACCCAAATTTTACCCCTCCTATTTATCACCAACCTGCTTATTCCGGCCAACCACCGCCACCACCGCCGCCACCACAGGCCCCTGTCCCAGCGGGATCAGGGTATAACACCATTCCGCCAATAAACTATTCATATCAACATGCAAATGTGAATACGAGTGCGAATACGTATGGTACATATCCCCCAGTGCACGCATATCAGCAACAACAGCAACAGCCGGTTCTGCCGCCGTATCAGCAGCTACCACAGCAACAATCCCAATCTACTGGCAATATTACCGGTTCGCAATCTCAAACAGGGACAAGTCTTTTATCTGCCGCTTCTCCGACCCCGATTGCCGTTGCTAAACCGGATGGACCGGTGCCATCAGTATCAGTATCTCCAGCTGGTTCTCAACTACAACAACAAAAACCTCCTTCGTCGACCAATTCTCCTCTTCCATCTATTAACAACCTGTTGGATACACCTTTAACCCAGCCATCTCATTCTCCACGTTCTCAAGAATCCAAACCAGAAGAGAACAAAGGGGTGAACTAAATGGTTTTATGATTGCAAATAAAAATATATATAATAAAAAAATGAGAAATTACCTGATTTGTAAATGCTCTTCCAGCAGTGCATGCACACACACACATGTGCGAACCCGCTAATCCGGTACCAGAAATTCAGCGGTGGAGGTCATCACTTTACCCAGCTGGGAAGGTGAGCTGGCCAACAAGGATATATAAGAAAGAGAGAAGAAAAGGTACCATGCTCCTGGTACCTTGTATTAAAAAATGGTGTCCCGTCGCGACGGAAGCCGAGCCTCAATGGAGGTGAGCTCGTTGAACAATGAACATGGTTGGTAACAGCTGAATCAAATTGCGTAGTCGAAAAGTCGAATCGAGATTTGACTTGACCGTCCTTGTTTTTTTTGTGCGGCCACTCTGGTATATAGCAATACAAAAACAGTCCAAGATTACACATCTGGGGACATGTACATTTCGGGTGTACTCGAGCAGTGTCTCTCTTGTTGTCTTTTGTTAATTTTACCCGACATTATGGTAATAGGAACCGAGTTTGGCAAATAAGATCAATGACGCCAGGCCGGGCTTGGTTCGGTTCCGTTTCGATTCTTGCTATAAGAGTTGTAAAAAAAAAAAAAAAAAAAAAAAAAAAAAAAGAAAAAGAGACATATTTCATCATTGGATCTATGTGTATGCATTTTTACATTAACACTATACTGTCCCTCCCCCTTTAGCTAGCGTTATCATTGGTTATTATCACCCAATTGACCTATAGGGGGGGGTGCCATGTGGCTTGATCCAGACTCAAGCTGCTAATGCAAAGCCACTCGGGACTCATATATCAAGTCTTTTTCGGGTATTTGATTTGCCTAGGAGGGGTCGGGCCGGGCGAGAGAGCACGAGGTTCAAGTCAGCCTTGCACACTATAAAACCCTTCAAACCGGGGAGGAGGAGGGGGTGACCATGTGCTCGCTCGCTCGCCGCTCGCTCTCCCGGCTAAGAAACTCAAGAGGGGGAGGCTCCAAGGCTAGCTAGCTAGGCGGGGGGAGACCCGCTTTCTAATTCACTCATTATGTCTTGGAGTTGGCTCAGAATTGTACGTAGGCTTATAGATCGATGGGAATAGGAAACGAAAACGAAAACGAAAGCTTCCTAACGTAATGGCCCTGTAAAAAGAAAGAAGAAAAAAAAAAAAAGAAAAAAAGTAAGCAAGATTGGCCAAGCTCGTTTAAACCTCTATAAGGCTTAGATTAATGAAGTGAATGTGAACATGAACAGACTTGTACGTATACAGCACTGTCAATGCTGCTTCATGACCACTCCCCTCCATGGCATAGAGGAGAAGAAGAAGAAGAAGCAGAAGGAGGGACAGTGTCTCTCGTCTAGACCAAATCTCGTTCGCTTGATCAGACTTTTCAAATTTCAACACATCTGTTCTCTTTCCCCTTCCCTCGTGGTTTAATAAAATGGATAGCAGATTAAGGTCAAATCTGAACTTCTAGAGTGAAATTCGAATACGGTTTGGCAAGTGTTCTTTTTTTAGGATCCTCGAGCGTTCCTTGGCTAGCTTAACTATCTATAGCTTCCGCGAGCCTCATGCGGTAGGCTCGATTAGGTAATGCACCTTACCGGTATAGTGGGTTCACTTTTTATACAGTGTGCTCGAGGGCTTTTTTTTTTTTTTTTTTTTTTTGATGAGGCGGGCGGCGTATCGCGCACGCACGCGCGCGCAAGTTTCTAGCTATTCTCCCAACGTTGCTTTTTGGTGGCTTCCGGGCTCAAGAAAAACTTCCTTGCTTCGCGCGCCGCAGAGCTTTTTTTCCTCATCATAAAAATATGGCTGGGTTTTAGCCAGCACCATTTAGGTCCGTTGGCATCGCTATAACTGAACTAGGCCAAATTTAAAAAAAAAAAAAAAAAAAAAAAATAGTGGCCTTTCTTTTTCCATTTTTTCTTTTCACGTTTACTCTCGATAATTGCTTTTACATGTAAAATGATGTGCAGCTCAATTCACACTCGTTGCATGAAAGTGCTGATCTATCAATCAAGCCGTCCCTCCCCGGGGTCCTGGTCCTGGAGCTAGCTGCTGGGTGTACGGATGATTCTATATATTTTATTTTTCCTACTCTCGAAAGTCGAATCGTACCATCTTCTAAATCATTATATAGGTTCCATTTCTCGCACTCTTTTTTGTTTTTAGTTTCTTGATTTTGATTTTCTTTTGTCTTGGTTATTTATTATTTCTACAACTCAACTTTTAAACTTTTCTGTCTCCTCTTTACATTTTTCTTCCTTTCCATATTTAATTTCTCGATTCATTTCATCTTTGAGAAATCTCTCCTCCTCATCATCAAAGCAAATCTCAACAAATTACAACAACAATCTTAATAATATAGCTACTGAAGAAGAAAAAAAAATGTTTGATGAATGCGATATTCAGGCTTCTCTATTCGACGATGTTGCTACTGCAAGTGCAAGTGCAAAGCAACAACACCAACACGAGTTTAAACCTAGCGCAAGTTCGGATATTATGCTTGGGGAAGTGGAGGGGTTAATACCAGACTTTAGCCCGTGGTCATCCAATTTAAGCTCGGAAAGTTATGCAATGGAATCAACCCCTTCAAACTGTTCTACTGTTTCAACTTCCTCATCAACTTCTTCATGCTTTTCAATGCTACACGGTAATTATCAACAACAACCACAGCAGCAGCAGCAACCACAGCAGCAACAACCACAACCACATCAACAGCCTATCCACCATCACAGTGACCCGTCGATAGTGTCTCCGCCGTTGAGTGCGTCCACTAACAGTGGTGATGACTTTTACCAGAATGCACACAGCAATACTTGGAGCATGGACACGTCTATGAGCGACCACCACCATCTAATGAATCAGCATGATCAAAACCAGCAGCGTCATCATCCACATCATCATCAACGATCAGTCTCCATGGCAGCTATAGAAACCATGCACCCGGATTTTCATGATCCATACACTACAGCGTTGACACCACCAAGCGACTCTGAGATTACAACAAGCCTGGCAACGCTCTCACCAGCATCCACGTTTTATTGTGAGCCATCCACATCACAAGGGTTGAACGCATCCACACCAACCCCAGGTCCAATCTTTGACTTTTCATCGTCGGCATTCCAGGCAATTGGAAACTTCAACGCGACGAGCCCGTCGCCAGCTGGCCGAGTGGCACCTCCGCCACCGCCGCCGCCACCATCATCATCTCAAGATCAGCAGCAGGCTACATACCATATGCCTGGGTCGGACCCGCTCTCGCTGGACGATGGGTCGTCATCCTCGCCGGAATCAAGCGAGTATGCGCCGGTCATTATCCCTCAGACGTATACAAAATGGGTCAAGCTGACGCCAATGTCTGGGGACCGGGTGGAACGGATTAAAGAGCTGGCCGCATTGAAGAATATTGAGATGGAGACTGTCGAGAGTGTTTTGACAATGTACTCGCAGAATGGCAAGGTTGACAATGAAGTGAACAAGTTTTGCGGCAATGACGTTTACATTAAGATTACAATGGGCAGTTCGTCATTTGTCAATAGTGACGAACCAGAGACGAAGGTGCAGCGACGGCGGAAATCAGATGGCAGTTTGATCACCACCACCAAAAAGAAGCACCGAAAGCAACGGCCAAACTATGTTAAACGGCCTCTAAACTCGTTTATGCTGTATCGAAAGTCACAGACCCAATCAGCAATGGCCTATGCCCTATCCTCCAAACTCAAGCTCAACCACCAAAATATTTCGCAGATTATTGGGCTAATGTGGCAGACGGAGAGCAAGGAATTGAAGGATGAGTTTGCCAAGTTTGCTGGTCAAGAAAAGGAACTACATAAGCAAATGCACCCAAACTACAAGTTTTGCCCGCAAAAGAAGCCAAAGAAGAGTATTAGCGGGGGTGGTGCGCCAATGACTGGAGTGAACTAAAAAAAAAAAAAACAAATTTGAAAGAAGAAAAAAACATTCCAAAGAATTTAAACCGAAAAAAAAAAAACCAAAAAAAAACACCAAAAAAACCATTTAAAAAAAAAAAAAAAAAAAAAAACAGTCAGCCTCTATTTAATTTATTTCTTTTTTTTCTAATTTGAACTTTTATTATTCTAGCTAAGCCCAGTTTACTATTCCCTTTTATTTAATTGCTGCAATGTTCATGTCTATGAAACAAATCGGTCCTGGTCCATGGTCAAATTGCTTTCACATATTGCAATCATGACCATTGGATGATCTTGCTCATCGATCAGCCCTTACCCCTAACCTACTAAGCCTTAGACGATGAGATACGCGTGTGAGGGGGGTTAACAATTGTGGTTGTGATTTTTGACCGTTACAACAATTATTTGAGAGAAGCACGTGGATCGGCCGGCGATCATCGTTCAATGCGCGCAAGGAATTTTTGGGATATATCTATAGAAATATGCATGCACGCGGTATAATATATCTACAATTGCGGGTATTAATACCAGATCTATCGCGATCTCGGTATCGTATGGAAACAGATTGCGTCTTTTCGCGATTTTACGAGATATATATCTTCGCCCGAAACATGTGGACTTGTTTCAATCTGTTTTGATTGAGAAAGGCAGGTGCGGTATTGATAACATATGTGTCAAAAAAAATTGTTTTTTTTTTTTTTTTGGCATAAGGTTACATGCAATGCACGTCCATCACGTTCGAACAAGCCGGCCTAGGTGGGGTGGTGCGCGTGCACATATTTATGTATAAATATACCGGAAGAACCGGCCGGCGCGCCGCAGTACGCACCCCGCGAGCATTCCACAACGTCCAAATTTAACCAAGTCGATCGATCGATATGGCTTCTAGAATTTAAGACGCGTTTTTGTGTGACTTAAAATTCAACCTACCAAGAATGGAGAAGTGAGGAGCGTAGCGGTGTGGCACGTGCGGATAGGCGTTCAATGTTCAACGGTTTTTTTACATCTCTTCCGCAGGTTGACAATTGTCTTTTCGTGCTTCAGTCGATTCCCACTTCCGGCTGTGGGATTAAATTCAATTAACGTTGCAACATGTATCATGATGAAATATATATATATATATAAGAAATTGTATTAATAGAAAAAGAGAAAAAAAAAATGTGGCTGTAACAATTCCCCAATGCGGGATCGGACCTCACCGGGAGTGTTAAAAAAACATTTGAAGATCTGGATCCTCGCGATCGATCGATCGGTAGGCGTCGGTGGATTTACCGTAGTCTGGTACATCAAGTGGGCTTATATGGTCATTTTTAATTGAAGTCGTGTATATGTGTATTAGAATATATACCCCTATCAAGGTTTGGGTATACTCGTGTTGCTCCAGTCTTACTTTTCTTTTTCTTCTCCCTAATATAGCCGTATGTTTAGTTCACACCCGTTCTAGTCTGACATATGTCCTAAAAATATCTCAGTTGGAGTTTAAGAGGAGGGGGCTTCTTGCCTCGATTCGTCTCGGTTCATCACACCACGCGTGCGTATACGTGGTGAGTACATGTGCACCTTTTTCCCGACACGCCAACGTTCTGAACACACTGTTTTGGGTTTGTGTGCGCGTGTATGTGTCACATGTCACCGCGGCATATATATATATCCTGTCAGCGATATAAATGTCGGCTAGGACGGAGTGCATGTTTAAATTTGACTCAGGCTCATCCCTACCTTCGCCGGCACGTCCGCAGTTTTGATATCCGGATCCATCAATCAATCGTACATGTCGTGTTATATATAGACAGATGATGACGCGCGCGTTTCAATCTGGCGCAGCTGCATGCAGTGCGATTGGTGAGAAAAGTTTAATTATTTGAATATATATATCAAACGTCTTGCGTCTGAGACAGGCATCTAAGCTTTATAAACTGCCGGTTTTTGCTCGAAAAACTTAAATAATTTCTCAACACCGGTTGTTACGGTACAAAACCGTGTTGTACTGAGGCGTTCGTCTTGAACTGTTTTTTAATTTCTTTTTTACAAGCAGATGGTAGGGGCTTATAACCCATGACAGCAACTGCATCCGGCTGGATCTGTCTTAACGTCGCATGCGTTAAGGCTATACATATAACTTACCCCTGGATTTCCTGAACCGGAGACGATCGAGGTGTATATATATATATCTTAGTCGACCGCCGAACATATATATGCTCCTAAGCTGTTTTAAGGCATCAATTGCGGTGGTGGGTAAAACCTTACTTTACCCCTGAGATGTATCATTCGTCTCTCATTAATATCGGTGGTTATGTATTAATACAAAAGACTGAAACGCAGATTCTTTTATTTTATTTTATATGGCTGAGAAGGGACTGTTCACTCCAAAGATCACTATTTCCAGGAAGTCAAGTCTAATAGAGTATTCACCTACACAAGTTATATAGTGGCGGTGGCTTGTTTAGCTCGCTTCTAGACGACTTTTTATGTGCGGCGGCGGGAAGCTGTGCGCGAACCGAGATGAGTTCTAATCTCCCAATAGCATTCGACTTTGAAATTTGTTATAGTGGCTATATAGCACTTGATACTCGGACCCGCCAACTACCGTTATATATATACACGAGGCAAAACACGTAAGCAGAGTGCCACGTAGTTAGTACGTGACTTCCCACACATGAGCCGCACACGGACAATTATTCATCAAAGCCCCTTATAATTATGCAGCCCAGCGAGAAGCAGGGTGGGGGAATGAGCGAGGGAGGGAGGGCTAGACTATGTTGTGTCTTTCGTGTCCTGTGCCCAAGAATAGCCCTATTATCAGTTCAAATTCATTGACGAGCTCGGACCGAGAAGATCGGAACATCTTGCATACATATATGCAACCACAACTGGCGCGTGAAAAATAACGCGTGATCGGTTACATCTCAAAAAACTGACAAAGAGTAGATTAAGTATTGCCAGTATTAGATAGCCAGCGTCCGATTATAGTGTTTCAAGTTACCCGGTACGCTCGCTCGGTGTATTGGGAGCTTAAAAAAAAAACGCGCGCGCTTTTCTATATATTTTCTTTCTTCCCAGCTAAAAAAGTATACAGCGTTAAATTTCTTGTCCTTTCACTCCCACTTTCTTTCTCCCAAAATTCATTTCACTTTAAACGCCGCTCTAACCAGTCCAAGTTTGATTACCAATTGAAGAGGACTGTTACAAGCTGCAACTAAAGGAAAAGATTCTATTCGAAACCGAGGTATGCCATACATTTGACAGAAAACGCCCAAAACTAACACAATTATAGTACATGATTTAAAAAAAAGCAAGAATATTTAGACGCCCGGAAAGAAAGAAAGAAAGAAAGAACAACAAAAAAAAAAAAGAATGAAGACAGGAAGCGATTCAGATCGTGACATCATTTCAGTGCACGACAGCGACGAGACTCGATGGGAGCCGCGTACGCTAAACTACCAGCAGCTGCTGCCGTACGAGACGGAAGGCGAGAAGGAGCATTTGGCGCATTTGCAGCACATTACAAACAATCTCTACATTGCTATAGAAGGGGATGATTTGAAGGGCGTGATTGGTTTGACGAATGGCGCGTCGACGGTGCATTGGACTAGAGAGCTGCGATCGTGGATGGATTTAAAGTTTGATATGCCTTTAAAGACTCGAATCAAGCTGGCCAAACTCTATTACAACCTGGCATTGTCTGGTGTCGATAGCGGCTCGCTAGATAAATTCACCAACATGTTCATGCAGCTGATTAAAGACGATTTGTTTCAGCGGAAGGTGGAACCAAAAGATTTGGACCTGAATTGGAAACTGCTTTTGGTTGTGTTGAAAAAACTGACCATCAATCCGCTAACGTGTGGTTATGAAGGCAACAATGGCAAGGTGTTTCACTCGCTATCTCGACTAGCTCAAACAGCCCGAATGTTTTTCCCTCCAGAAGCGACCATGGAGGTTTTGCAGGAATTGCTGCCCTCGGTATGTCCCCTCCTTTTAATATGAACTAACAAAAACAAAACAGTTTACGGTAGCCCGTGCGAGTATTTCGCACAATCTCATTTCGTTGATAATGTTGATGCTGCCTGCCGTGCCGATCCGCGAACACAACTCAGTATCGGTGGTGGATATTCTACCCACCTTGTTCCACATGTGGTCTCTAAACAGCCGATCGCCATTGTACGATTACCAATGCCTGGACATGGTCTCCATGCTTGTGTCGGATGGGATTGTCACCACGTCCATCCCGTTTGATAAGAATGGGATGTTGACTGAGAACCAGCTGAGTGTTGCATTCACCACTATTCTGCGGTTGCTGGAAGTGCCAGTTTCGTTTGCAGGCTCGCCGTATATCCAATCAGCCGAGACGGTCATGATGGGCGATAAGGATAAGAAGGGCCGATGTTCTCGGCCGATTGCATTGTTGATCATCTACTCTATGGTTGGTGAGGCGTGTTTGGAACCAGATGGGATGATGGTCCGGTTGGAAAACTTGATGAACTCGATTGAGTCGTTTTGCCACCCGTCGAATTACGGCACGTGGACGCGAAACATTACCAAGACTGTCGCGTCGATGGTTGAATACTTCATCTCGCGATGGAACAGCCAAGATGAAAGCTCGTTCATTTCGCCTGATCGGCATTTGACCAAAAAAGCGCGGGATCGGTTCATTTGCGCAGTGCGGAACGTGGTGTTTATGGGTATCCATTCCAAGTCGCATACTGTTGTTGTCAACTCGCTAGACGCTCTTCACGGGCTTGCCTACCTCAACCCAGACTTGGTCCTTCCACGCCTGCTTAAGGAGATTTACCCGTCGTTGCAGGGTCTAGTGGAAGTGCACCGAACCTCGACAGCGTTGAAAGCTTTGACGCACGTTATGCGGATCATTTCCCAGCAGCCGCGGTATGCGTTCCATCTAACCACTTTACTATCAATGGCCATTCCTGGTATTGATCCCAACGATTTGGGCAAGACGCTGCAATCATTGACGGTCATTCAGACCGCTGCACTCAATGTGCCGTTTGTGGACTTGTCCAAAGAGAGGGGGACAGGGTTGGCCATGGACTATGTTTCGCAGGATATGGCCTATTTGGAGGAAATGTCGGTTGATGGCCAGCTTGCGTATTTGGACGAGTCACTAGCAGTTGAAATTACCAAATCCTCGACTGCGGCGTTTGGTGAGTTTGTAAAGCTGTTTATGGGCCGTGTTTTGAACTTGCTGGAAAATCTTCCTGAGCAAAGCGCGTCCAAAAGCCGGGATTTACCAGAAGCGCACGTCGTTAATACGTTGCCGCCTACCATGAATGCAGTTCTAGGAGCAGTGTCGGTTGATATCTACCAAGACGTGCTGAACAATATTGCCGAGTTTGTGGCCAATACCGTGATTCCGTCGGCCACCGATGCAATCTCGCAGCTGTGCGGCTCGCTAGTTAAGGTCCGACCCGACATTGCATTCAAGAAACTTTTCCCAATCTTGTACACCAACATTAAGTATGAGATTGAAGAGAATAATGCTGGGTCGACCCGAAGCGCCGAGCTTTTGCCGCGGGATCGCCCACTAATTTGGAACATTTCTGCCTTGAACATGGTCCTAGCCCACGGCACTCGCCATTTGCTACCATTTATGGATCAAATTGTAGAGATTACCACGCTAATGCGGAAACAATGCAAAGGTTCGATTGTGTTTCATGCTTGTAACGCTGTTCACCACGCGCTTTCCACCCTCACCAATACCACCGTCAAGGATTTTGCCCTAGTCGGTGGTGGGGAAGAAGAAGAAGTGGGGATTAAACACTGGGGGTATAAGGTTGACCATAAAAGGTTAAACTTTTTTTGGCATGTTCCTCAAGAAGACGAGATTCAAGCCGCTGTTGATTTGTATAACAAGCATTGTCAAATCTCGTTTGAAAATATTCACGAGATTGTGGACAAGCAGGCCGAGGCGGCGTCCCTGACTCACTCCTCGGACGTGCTGTTTAGTAACCTGACGTATCTGCGAGTGTCGACCGGCGGGATTGCATTGTTGTTTGACCCGCATTACCAAGCCGACGAAGCGCTATTATCGGCAGCAGCAGCGCCACCTACACTGCGCGCTAAACTAGACGTACAATCGCCATCCACGATGGATGCTATTATCGAGGATGAAGAGAGCGATGATGGCATGTCCATACTAGAAGAAGATCGGATCGGTATGGAGATGGACGATGATTTTGATGCTGAGGATGATGAGGATGATCAGGATATGGAAGAGGAAGTGGTTGAGCTGAAAAAACTGCGAGAGTATCCAGTAGGCTACTTTTTCAGCGAGAACAAGACCCACCCGTTATACATTCAACTGCACAAGCTTCGTCACCAGGTTGGCGAGTTGCTGCATCAAACCCATGCATACTTGGTTGGGTCGCATGAAAATGACGTTGCCAGTTTCAAGGCTTTAATGCATGCGTACCGAGTGTGGTTTGCCGACGTGGGCCATGAACGGACTGCAAAAGTGACCGAGTCGTTAACTGCACTATACAGCTATGATACCAAATATTTCCGAGTATCTGGGTTGAAGAAGGAGTACCCACGGCCGATTTTAGCACGGCGAGCCGGGCTGTACCACCACGAACGGCTCATGCACAATTCGGGCCCACGAATCATGAATGATATGGAAAAGATGCTGCTGTTTGATGTTGTCGAGTCTGGGTTATCAATCTACCCTGATATCCGTCGCATTGCCCAGTCCACTGTTGACACTGCAGTACGAGTGCTTATCAAAGCCCGGGCGCTGGTCTACCCATATGTTCTTAACGAGTCTGAACGAGCTCTCAAGGAACAAGATTACAACCAAGCTGATAGTGGGCTGCGGCTGCTCAACACGCGTACTCTTGTTGGTACTGTTAAGCGCAACTGCAAGCACATGTCGCAGTATGTGGATGTAGTGCGGCTGGCCATCCAGGCTGATCATGAACGGGTCGCCCGGCATGCCGACGTGCTACATAGCGTCTTGTTATGCGCGCTTAAACTACCAGTCGACTTTATCGAGCCAGCCCAGATTGTGGGTCCAAATCACGACTTGTTGAGACCAGAACCAATGACTGACGAGATTACCGACCGGATTCAAAAGCATTGTAAAAAGAAGCGAGATGCGAGAAGGCTAGCCGAGACAAAGTTGGAGCAGCTGCTTGTCAAGTTGTTGGAGTACGATCCTGATCTTCATTGGAGATTGGAAGCTAGTACGATTGGCATGTTAATGTGTATCTGCACGTCTCCGCAGATTGAGGTGCCTCCACAAGTCATGACTCGGTTTGGCAAGCATGTGCACGCGTCGAACCTGACCATCAAGGCGCTTGGGTCGCATGGGTTTGTCAAAATGTTTACAAAGCCGGTGCGGGCTGCTAGTCGCAACCATGATTTCCGGTCCTCCATGCTGTGGTTTGATGAGGAGCAAGTGTTGATGCCTGGCGAGACCACTCTCAATGTGAATGGGCGGCCGGAATTTACTGACGAGTTTATGCAAGAGATGCAAAACTATAACGATCCAAACTATTACGTTGAACGCAACGAGATTGGGTGGCTGGTGTGGCCCGAACAGTTTAAGGTTGACAAGGCGGTGTACGATTATGATATTAACCAGTCTCTCTTGCCCAGTGAAAAGGAGTTGCTACAAGCGGGGGGCGACTTGGTCACCCGGGACTATTTAACCCAGATTATGGACCGGAACCAGGAGGAGGTTCGAACGGAATACGACCAGTTTGACGTTATCAACGTGATGGTGTGGGGGATCATCATCAAGCTGATTGAGTTTGGGTACACGAAAATGACCCTGCAAGAGTTTGTTGAGTTTATCCGGTCCAAATTTGACCCTGAAGATAAAAACTCGCACCGGGGCACTGCCGAAGCGTGTGCGGCGTTGGTCAACACGGCGCGAATGTGCAAGCCTGAAGACGCCCAGATTAAGATTGACTTTGCCGAGCAAATCTTTGCCCAAGTCGTGCAAGACAAGCTAGCCCTTGATAATGTGGAGCACTGGCGAACGTTTTTGAGCATCCCATTAACCCACGACCACCGGCGAATGGGGTCAATCATCAAAGTACTCTGCCAGAATTACCACCTGGCCCAGTCTGTTGAATCAAGCAGTGTGTTTCAAGAAAGCTCCAAGATTATGCTGTTGCGGAAAGTTATTACGGCGGTTGGCTGGCACTACCAAGATGTGGAGCCGGTCCTGGAAAGCTTTTGGCCGTCCATCAACCACTCGTTACAAGGCGTGCGGGACGAGGTTGCCAAAACTCTTGCTGTGGTGTACAAGACGCGGTTTGTGGAATGCTTTTCTAGTGTCAAGAACATGGTCGAACACAATAAGGCAGTTGGCGAGCTTGGCGCCGAGCCATATGTGATGAGTGAGGAAATGAGCAACAAGATTGTGGAGGCGTTTGACCAGCTTGAGCAATGGCGGTTGGTGCGAGATGAGGCCGCCGACCCTACCAAGAGCGACTACATTCTAGCAGCCAAGACGTTGCAAGTTTTGCTTGACCGGTTGCTAAAGTGTAGCTATGGCAGTGCCATGATCCCACTCATCCCTGGCACCATCATGCCAGCTCTACTCAACTTTTTGAACGTGCGGGATGAAGAAGAGGTCATGACCAGCTCTGTCAAGCTGTTCAAGGCCATGGGCAACCTACCATACTCTCTCCCATGGATCCAGCCAATTATTGATACCATTGTGCGATATGCGGGGGGCAAGACTAGCAGTAACAGTAACACAACCTGGCATCAACGTATGGCATTGCTGTCGTACGTGCAAGCCTTCTTCTTCCGTCAGTTGTTTATGATGACACGGAATCAAAAGCTCATGTTGGTTGATACGGTCACAATTTTGTTGGCCGATTCGCAACTTGAAGTGCGAAACACGGCTGCCGAGACTTTGGCTGGGGTTATTCGGTGCAGCACGGCTGCAGACCAAGTGTTTTTGACTCAAAAGTTGGAGCAAGAGTTTTCAAAAACCTTGTACGATACGCAACGAGTCAAGACCATGCCAATGCGGAGCGGCATCTCCACCCCAGTACCGTCATCCAAAAATCCGGCGACTGCGACGGCGACTAATAGCTCCAATCTTTTGGCTGCTGCTAGTTCAATTAGCCGGACCAGCACGCCGAATGTGGAAGCCCAGCAGCTGCTGATCAAGCGGCATGCCGCGGTGTTGGGGTTGGGTGCGTTGGTTCAGGCCTTCCCGTATGCATCACCCCCACCGAAATGGATCCCAGAAGTGCTGGCCACGCTAGCCAATAAAGCAGCTGGCGACCCAGGCATGGTTGGTAAGAGTGTCAAGGCCACGCTAGGTGATTTCAAAAAGACGCGGCAAGATACCTGGCATATTGATGTCAAGGCTTTTACCCAGGACCAGCTCGATGATTTGGAAGGGGTGCTATGGAAGAATTATTTTGTATAATACCTAAATCTTTTTTTTTTTTTTTTTCTTTTAGTAGTTGCTATTATAGCTTGCCTTCGCCTTCGCCACCGCCGCACGGCCGTATTCATGTCCTCTCTACTCTATCCCTACCCTATACATGTCTCGGTAAGCAAAATAAGACACATGTGCTTTCGACGCAATACCGAGCCTTGTCTCGGTTTCAGAAAAGATAGTCCAGACACCAATTGATTAATGTCTCGAGACGTGATTTAAATTTACCCTTATAAGGCCTTACCCCGGAAAAAAAAAAAAAAAAAAAAAAGAGTTCAGGGTATACGTACGTCTGCATGTATGTCTGACTAGCTATATATAGAGGGATTTTTTTATATAGATTCGTATGCATGATGATTTGAGATAGGCAGTGATCCGATCGAGACATATATATCACATGTACACACACGTGTGTGTGCGGCACCGGCCGGGCTCTAGCTAGCAGCTCGGGGCGGATCTAAGAACCAGGCTGGTGTAATCCATAGGAGGGAGGGTCCTTAGATAAGGTTAGTAGTCTAGGAATATGACGAATAAGAAAGTGCTGTGGGTTGGACCCTATCCTGGTCCAAAATAGGAAACACCGAACGCGTTATATAATCTGAACATGCGTGTCTATTCGGACCGATGTCTGTACTGACAGTACGGGGAAATGATGTGCTTGGCTATAGCAATGCTTTGTAATGTATATATATGTTTTGAATTTAAAAAGAAACTGTGAAGGTTGGATTTGAACACCTGCACTTTGTAGGTTATCGATCTGCCATTCCCAGTCTATAAGAGTTTTTTTTCAATGTCGTATGTGTGAAAACAAAAATGGTCGAGAGAAGATCAATACCTTATTGCCTTATTACTCGATGCAACTGTGGACCGGTACTGTCATTGCCAAGTTTACCAACCTGCTCGGCGGGGGGGGGGGGGGGGGGGGGGGGGGGGGGGTATGAACGGATGAGCCGAGGAAACCAGCTTCTACGTCTCGACGCGCGGGCGCACGCGCAGTCGCACTTCAAACAAGGAAACCTTTTTTTTTTTCCAGTTGCGAATATCCCCGACGGTGTCCGAGAAAGCCAACTCAGTCAAGTCTTATATCTGAACCAGTGAGGCTGCCGGTCCGCTTTTTTCTACGAAATTCTTGTAATCGGTATTCGTATCGGCAAGCCGCACATCCTGGTGAACTACAACTAAGAACAAAGGCCTGATCTGATAAGGTATAAGATATCGGTAATACTGATATCAACCTGAGGAGAGGTGTCTAGTCGTTAAAAATGCGCAGTAAACCTAGGTCATGACGTCATGTGTCAAAAACGAAGCTTCTAGAGTGCTGACGGCTGACTAATCTATGCATGGAAAAAAAAAGAATCAAACACCAAAAAGCTGGCGACAGAATTCTATTTAGCATTGAACGGAATGAAAGGGAAAAGAAAAATATCCTGTATAAAAGAATGAATCTACCCTGTTACTTCTATATAATCGAAAATGGCTACCCATACACCAACATCTTACTCACCATCTCCAGCAACACAGCATACGGAATGTGACGAGGTCTTGACTCTAGACGCCGAGCGTGATGCTAGTATAGCCATGTTTGCAAACAAACTCAACACCCTAGTAACACAGCTGCGTGGCGAACTATCCAAACTAACTTCTAAAGCTGATACGAGCGACAAATCTTTAAACAAATGGAAGGAGCTGGAAGACCGGTTCAAATCGATGGAAGCACACAACCTGAAAATGAAGCTTGGAGAGCAAAAAAGCGAGGAGGTACGAAAAGTTGCAATCGACAGGCTTCAGGAACGGTTCAATATCGTCAATAAGCGGTATCGAGAGCTCAAAGAGGAGTGTAAAAACGAATTACCACGTAACGTAATCTATTAAAAATTTATGCACATCACAACTTTCCCTTCAACAAATTCCAGCCCATATTCAACGCAGTCAATCGGGTAGTCTTGAAAAACGAGTAAAAATCCAGCGTACTAGTCAATGTATCCAAGAATCCAAACGGAAGCATGGAAGGAATGTACCCTTGCGCCAACTCCAATGCCCACCCATCAGGCGTCATTTGGTACTGCTTTTGGTACCCACACTTCAAGTGGTGTGAATCGCCTGGTTTGTACACTTCTGGAGTTCGGGCGTGAGGCAATGCTGCCCGCTCTTCACCATGTAGAATCAAAAAGTAGTCTTCGCTCCAATGCACCCCACTATGGCCTTCGGTACCAGTCGCAGACCCATAAAAGATTAGGTATTCGGTGATTGAGGCGTGCAAAATAATCATGGTCCCCATTGCGCCACCGTGGTTGTTAAACATCCAGTCGTCATCTCGTAGCGGGTTGATATGACCTGGGTACTTTTCCAACAACCGTTCATGCGTCTTTTCAATAAGCACAGTCGAGTTTGCAGACGGGTTTTCTTGTAGCACCTGCTGGCCCAATTTTTGTAGTTCAAACCGGTCGAAAATGAAAAAATGGTGCAGGTAGTTGACACGAATGTATGACAGGGCGTAGAACGCCGCAATTAGAATCAGCGAAAGCTTTCCGTAAAATTTCATTGCGTGTATGTGTAGAAAAAAATTTTTTGGCGAAAAGTGTGTTCTTTTTATACTTTCATCACCGGTCTCGCTGGATACGAGTCAAACGAGAAAGGGGGGCCACGCACGCACGGGCCCCCGCCAAAGTTTCAACCGAGATGAAAAAAGTGGACCCATAGTTGCATACTTTTTTGGGGGCTGGGTATGATGCGGCTTTCAACTAAGTGGTGTATAAACAGTAGATTCACAAAAAAACGATGACAAAAAAAAATCTAATCTTTTTCATTACACTACTATACCAAAAAACTTTTGTTTCCTTCTAAACACTGTTTTTTTTATATATTTTATTTTTAAACCTTTACAGGTCTTGGTTGTTGCTGCTGCTGCTGTTGAGAAGACTTTTGCTGATGTTGCTTGTTTGTGTTGTTGTTACTTGACTGATTGTTATTCTTGTTATTGTGTCGAGGGTTGTGATGATGCTTATCTTGTGATTGGCCAGATTGTTGTTGAGATGAAGATTGCTGCTGTTGAGACGAAGACGCGGATTGGTCTAGTTGATGACCACCGGCAGCCAGCCGCTCGTTTCGTTCAGTCAACTGCACTGCACGGTCAGCCAGACCTTGGGCCAGGACTTGCAGCTTGGACAGCTCTACACCTGATCGGAACACGACAGCATTGGTCTTTTGGTCCAACGCGGCGGCAAGCTCTTCTTGAGCAACCATCTTTGATACAATAGCAGACACCCGTCGTTCGCTTAGTTCAAACAGCTGTGTCAGCGTTTTTAGAGATAGAGTCTTGTAAAACGCGCCGTAGCTGAACAAATACGTTCGCAACCCTTCTTGTTGCAATTTGGCAGTCAACATGGCTCGCAATTGGTCGGGGTCGCCCATCAGGTTCCAAATCTTAATGGCACACAGCAAGTCCCGCGCGGTGGTCCAGTCACCATTCAACAACGCCTTGGCAGCTTGCATGATATGATCTCGAGTGTTTTCTGGCGGGCCAGTAAACACTTGCCGGTCTTGGTAATCCAACATTCGTCGGAATGGCTTGGAAATAACCTTCTTCTTGTCACCGGCAGTTTGTGAAGTGGACGCCATGACTGGAATCTCAACCAAAAGAGAAGCAGTCAAGTACACACATTCCAAAAGCTCCAAGTTAATGTGCATGTGGAATGGCAACAATCGTTGCTTGTCAGTTACTTGGAACCGGTTACCTTGGCCCAACAACTCCTTCAACTTTGCAGACGAGCAAATCTCTTGCAAGGATGATTGCGATTCGGCAATCAACCCAGTTCGGAAAGCACACAAACCAACTTGCACCAACGATCGGTTAAACAACACCTGCACGGCTGGCTCAGCAGTGTGGATGGACGATTGCAAGTGCGACATCAAAAACATGTCACGGGCTTGGAAATAATAGTCATTCAGCGCATAGTGGTAAATGTGGCTCAACATGGCCTTGGTTCGGAACACAGTGTTTGGCTGTTGGTATAGCACCGAACAAATGTTATTCACCAGACCAATAGTATACTCCTTGCCAACTTCCTCTTCTTGTTCAATCCGGGGAGTCAGTTTGGAGTCTTGTGAGCATGACGTTGAGGCTAGTTGCGCCCACGCATTCTTTTCAGTAGTCACAATAACATTGGTTGGCTTGTAGTAAACATGGGACAATCGTCGCACCAACAATCGAGCCATAGTCTCAATGTTGGATTGGTTGCTTTCCAAGTAGAGTTGAGCACGTAGCATCAAGTTGTACAAGTCAGCCTCGTCTCGCAACCGATCCACGTATTCAGTAGTGTGTGGGTCAATAGTCTGCAAAGCTCGAGTCAGCTCATCATCCAACCGTTCCAACAATGACACGATGGATCCTGGAATCTCCTTCACCCCGTCTGGGCCAGCTTCTGGACCAGCTTCCAAATCCTCTGGCTCCTTGGCGGATTCAGAGACTCGGTAGGTGGAGACATTCTTTTCCAAACATTCAAACAAGGCTTGAATGTCAGCTTCGGCTAGTTTCCAGTTTTCTGTAGACATTACACTGCCAGAGCTTGTCAAGTCAAACCGGATTGGAATCAACATTAGCAAGATACTAATAGTCTGATACGGTGTGTTGGCGACTTGGATCAACGACTCCAAGGTTTTGATTTGGTCAGATCGGTCAGTATTCTTTTTACCTCGGCTTTCCACAATAGAAATTAGAATCTTAAAGACAGTGTCAGAGCTGTACTGTAGAGTCTTGCCGCCTTTACCAACGGTGGAGAACCCATCATCATCATCAGCAAGCGGAGTGGATGACACTGCTGCCATGGCTGGTGTGCTGACACCGCTAGTTTTTTGAGGACTAGCAACTGTGGTTGGGGTGCCCAACTTTTCAAACGCGTCTGGGTCGTTTCGAAACAAGTCAACCTTGTCGATATACTCCTTGACGGTTTTTCGAACACGCTGCTTGACAGTGTTCAATGCACGGTTATTAGACATGTTGAGCTTTTTCTTGTTTTCAGCTTTGCTTGCTTCAGTAGTAAACTCATCAAGGCCGGAAATGGACTTGATGAACTGTTGAGGAACGGTGGCATATTGTTTCTGAGCTCGCTCCACGTTTCGGTTCAGCTTGTCAAACTCGGCTGTAATGGCGACAAAGTCATTGATCTTTTTACCATTCTCAATTGTCTTGATGTTGGCGTCGACTTCATCAATCAACTTGTCCTTGGCGCTCTTGACAACACGCCGCCCTTCATCGTCCGAACTACTGTCGCTATCACTATCGCTATCCCCGCCCTTCTTTAAGAACTTGTTCTTCACGAATGCATTGGCCCCGCCAGTGGCCTTCTCACCTTCCTCTTTATTGTCGTCGTCGTCGTCGTCACCGTCCGAGTCATTGTCATTGTCGTCGTTTTGCTCTTCGTCAGATGAGCTTTCATCGTCGGATTGTTGCTGCTGCTCGTTTTCGGAAGAGCTAGCATACAATTCGTCTTCAGACGAGCTATCACTGTCCGATCCTGCCTGGAAAAATCGCGACATTTTCTTGTTCTGTTTCTCTTGAAAGATAAAAAGATTTGATGTGGTAAGAAAAGGGGACAAGTGTCTTTCAAAGTGAAGAAGAAAAAAATGAGGTGAAAATTTTGTGCAAAAAAAAAAAAAAACCTGATTGAGTTGGGAATGATTGAACGCGCGCGCAGTAGTAGTAGTAGTGTGAATTTTGTTTTTAAAAATGACTAAGCGATTATATAATTAGAATGAGCTAGTCTTTTACAACTGCAGACAATAAATCGATTGGCAGTTTACTATCACCAGGTTTCAAGCTCCAGTTTGACACTGCGACACGAATGGCAGGTTTTCCGCCAAAGCTGGTCCCCGACACGTACATTTTCCCTGGAGCGTTGAGGCGTTCCTTGAGGTTTGCATTCTTCTCGTCGTCTTTGGCACGTAACAACACGATAGTAGAAAGCTGGGAAGGTTCAATACCTTCTGGGAGGAGGTCGTATCCATCTGCCTGTTTGACATATTCTCCGATTTCTCTAGTGTGCACAATCATTGCCTCGATAAACTCGCGATATCCTTGTTTCCCGTACGCCCGTAGAGTGGCATAAACGGGCAAAGCTCTAAACCGCCGGGAGTTTTCGATACCAATGTTCAACGGGCTGGCAACTGAGTCGCCATCGCTAGCCGCGCCTTTCAAGTACGCCGCGCCAGGGTTTTGAAACACAGACTCGACAAGAGATCTTTTCCTGGTGAAGAAAAACCCACAGTCATATGGTACGTTCAAAGTCTTGTGGTTATCGCCCGTGATGCTATCGGCCAAGTGAAGTTGGGATACCCAACCCTCTGCGTCGGCGGCGTATGGCGAGTCGGTATTCAGCAAAACCCGCGCAAACAGCCCAAACGCACCGTCAATGTGCATCCACGCATTGTACTTGTCGCACAATTCACGGATCTGGGACATTTGTGTAGTGAACATACCGGTATTCACCTCACCAAAGTTCACGCACACGATACTAGCAGTGTTTGGCTTGCTCAGATGCTGTTCCAGCGCTTTGAGGTCGAAATCCCACGGTCGTTGTGGGTGGCCTGCTTCAATAACGTTATGCCGGCCTAGCCCTACAATCGCCGCTGCCTTGCGAGTAGACGAGTGCGACATGCAGGATAGGACCTGGATTTGGTCGACATTGGCCTGCTTCATTGCGTCAAAGATACCTAGCTCGGCCACGCTGTTTTGTCCACCAAGCACCGCTTCACGACCACAGGCAAGACCAAGAACATTGCTAGCCGTCGCGCCGGTGGTAAACGTACGGCCAGTGTACTCATTCTCGTCAAGCTGGAGAAGGTCAAGCATCATCTTCAATGCGCAGTCTTCAACTACCGTCGCGACAGTCTCTCTTGGGAGGTAGACTTGCACATTTTGGTCCATCATCGTGACAATGTTATCCGCCAGACTGGCAGCAGGAGTCACACCTCCCGTCACGAACCCGTAGTAGTGCTTTTTCGATTGATGGTTCAGCCCCGGTACGATATCATCCACTAGCTCCTTGAAAGTTTGGTCCAACCCAACGCCGCTATCAGGCACCTTGCGGGATAGCCGACCCACGCAGTTGGCAATATCGCTCTGGGAAGGCATCACTGGCATGTCATTTTTGTCAAACTCCGAACGGAGCTTGTTCAATTGGTCTTGGTAAATGTTCATAATGTCAAGTATCTTGAAAAACTTTACAAGGAGTGCACAGTACGTGCGCGCGTGGTATATATATAATGTGTATGTGTGTGTGGGGGTACCGGTTGGGGGCGGGGGGCTACCCGGGACCTCCTATAATTCTTTCCATCTATTTCATACCATCAAGAGTGCTATTGATATATATATGTCTTATGAATCAATGTCATATATATATTTTTTCAGCCTTCTCTTGACACATGAATATTCCGAGGCACGCATAGAAAGGCGCTATAGGGGACCGGAAACTTCACCAAAAGCGGTATACAGTGTGCCAAGGAGCAGAGGTATAGGCGCGTAGTGTTACAGTGGCGCCGCACAAAAACAAAAAGCTATCCTATAGCTACTTGGTATACTTTATAAGCTTGTTAGCACGGCTCATGCGGCGGACCACCTCAAAACCTGGATTACATAATCTCGCCTAACACCAACAAAAAAAAATTTTTATCATTTTTTTTCACCACGACAGCGTCTATCTACTTATCATGTCAGTCCCACTATTTAAACAGTGTCAGATCTGTAACGAAAACCCGCCTGTTCTTAAACGGCCCAAGACGGGCCAGAAACTATGCAAACCGTGTTTCTACAACGTTTTTGAAGAGGAGATACACCATACGATCCAAGACACCAATCTTTTTTACCGCGGCGAACGAGTTGCTATTGGAGCATCCGGCGGCAAGGACTCGACAGTTCTCGCCCATGTCATGAAGACGCTAAACGAGCGGTACGACTATGGCGTGGAGTTTGTCCTTTTGTCTATCGATGAAGGGATTCATGGCTACCGAGACGACTCGCTAGAGACCGTCAAGCGCAACAAGGACCAGTACGAGATGCCGCTTGAGATTGTCAGTTATGGTGATCTGTACGGGTGGACTATGGACGATATCGTTGCCCAGGTGGGGAAGAAGAACAACTGCACGTACTGCGGGGTGTTTCGCCGGCAAGCCCTCGACCGCGGCGCAGTCAAGCTCAATATCCAGCATATCGTCACTGGCCATAATGCCGATGATATGGCAGAAACCGTGCTAATGAACTTGTTGCGTGGCGATGTGGCCAGATTGGATAAATGTACAGAGATTGTCACTGACGGTGCTGGCTCGCCCGTTAAACGGTCCAAGCCAATGAAATATGCATATGAAAAGGAGATTGTGCTGTATGCGCATTACAAAAACCTCGACTACTTTTCCACCGAGTGTACCTACTCGACTGAAGCATTCCGTGGCACCGCCAGAGCGCTCATCAAGAACCTCGAAGCTGTGCGGCCGTCTTCTATCATTGACATTATCCGCTCAGGCGAGTCATTCCAGCTTAAACCCAAGAAGAGCAAGCAGGAAAAGCAGGAGGAGAAACCAGTACCGGACGGTGTTCCTGCTGCAAACACAAGCTCAAGCCGTTGCGAGCGATGTGGATACCTCAGCACTAATAAACTCTGCAAGGCCTGTGTATTGCTACAAGGTCTCAATGCCGGTCGAGCCAAACTGCAGGTTGACGGCAGCAAGGACACTAAAGGCGAGGCCCTTGCGACGAGAAAACTGGAGCAATTGTCGTTTTAAGTTTTGGTTGGTACCCAATTATTTTTTGCATTAAAAGTGTCTGGTATTAAAGGGAGGGAGGGGGAGTTGCCGGCCGCGGCCACTACACTGGACGTCACCGTCAACGGCTATAGAGCTGCGCTGCACAACGCAACTCTCTGTACATGCAACGGCTTACATTCCGGAGGGCCTCTGTGTTAAATATAGAAAAATAAAAAAGCATAAAATGAAAAAAATTTGCGTGCACCATGGGTGGGTTAGGTTTTCTTAATAATATTTATTTTTGTAGTCCGTCTGTCCACTTTCCACTCACTGTTTTTTTTTTTTTTACTTTACTACACATAAAACTACGACATGAAGTCCTTTCTGAAAGGGCACCGGCGAGTGAAAAGCGAGTCGTGGTCGTCCGGCAGCCCGGCGGCTACTTCGCCCACACTTCCATCCTCACACGGATCTACCGCCTACAGATTGGGTTTCCAAGACGATCATGGCTTGAAACGCCTGAACCCGATCTCCTTCCTGCGCAGAAACAGCCTCGTCAACGTCCACGACGACGATTTCCTTTACGACGCTACCTCGCCCACCAGCGCCACAGATATTGACATATATAGAGAAGCAGGGATCATTGTAGGCACTAGAAAGCACGACTGGAGTGATAATGCGAATACCCGCTCCTCCGCAGAAAGCCAAGAACTGCCGAAAGTGGAAGAGGAAGAAGCAGCAGTGGTGACGGAGGAGGAGGAGGATGAGATAAAGGCAGGTGAGGTGAGCTGCTCTACCAATTACGGTGACGATGATGAAAAAGAGCTTGTTGACAACGACGACGACGACGACGACGCCTCAGACACACGGTCGATATTCTCGTTTGAAGAAGACAAGGATATAGGCAGGAATCTCAGCGTAAATTATCACAAACCGTCAATAACCAGCACAACAATTGCCGATTACACGCTTGAAGACGACCTGGACGAGTACGAATACGAATACGACGAGATCATTGACGATCTACTCCACGCCGACGGCGACGATAACGAAGACACATCACACTTATTCGACAGTTCTTCACCCCCGCCGCTCGTACAGCCACTAAACATCAAACCGAAACGACCACTAACTATTAAAATACCAAACTACCATAATGAAACTGACTACGATATTGATGAGGATGAGGATGACGACGACGACGACGACAGCTACTACGACAGCTTACTGGACGAGATCAACGCGGTACCGGTGGACGAAGATTTCGACGACCACGTCTCATTCCGCTCGCTATCCACCTCAACCTCATCCTCATCCAATTTTTCACGCGGGTCGTCGTTCAAACGGTCGTTATCTCGGCGTCTAAGTAGCGTAATACGGCATAGCGAGCAGACAGTGACGCTATTCTCCCAAGAATGCTATTACGACGACAGTGAAGAGGCGGATATGGTGACAGACCTGCCCGCGCCGCACCACCAGTACATCAAACCCATACTAACGCCCATATCCGAGCGCTCGGACTCTGACAACAGTGCAACCTCGCCCAGAAACAGCTACAGTGGCGGCAGCGGCGGCGGCGGCGGCTACCAAAGAACTATGGAACATTCTTAACCATTATAATGTGCTTACATCATAGGTAAATGGTGCAAAAGATTCGCGCGCGGCGAGCGCACGTGACTTGAAAAAAAATTTTACAGTCTAGCTAGAGATAGGGGGCGCGCGCGGCCCGGATACCGCCGTAGTGTTCAGTACAAATCGCAACTCTCTTTTTTTTTTTTTTTTTTCACAACATTCACTTTTTTTTTTATTGAAAGTTTTCATCAACAACATACACAAAAAAAAAAAAAAATGGTATCCGCATCAAAGGCAAAGAGAGACGCCAAGAAGGCTGAACGAGAAGCCAAGAAAGCTGGAGAGTCTGGGAGCGCCACGCCAGTCGCCGACGCTGCTGCTGATAAAGCAGCGGCCAAGATTGAGAGCCTCAAGTTGCAAGAAGACGCTGACGGGATTTCTGACCGAGTCACAACTGGTGTGTTGAGTTCGATGCCCACCTCTCGGGATGTAAAGATTGACGCGGCTTCGTTGGTATTCCACGGACGAGTGTTGATTCAAGATACTACATTGGAATTGAATTTTGGCCGGCGGTATGGTCTGCTTGGTGAGAATGGCTGCGGCAAGTCGACTCTGCTACGAGCTATTGCTGCTCGAGAGTACCCGATCCCAGAGTCTATTGATATTTATTTGCTAAACGAACCAGCCGAGCCAAGTGAATACAGTGCGTTGGAATGGGTTGTCAAGGAAGCCGAGGCTGAGTTGGCCCGTATGGAAGGTCTTGTGGAAAAGATTTTGGAAGATGAAGGCCCAGAAGCTCCACAACTTGAAGGCTTGTACGAACGGATTGACGAATTGGACCCAGCTACTTTTGAATCCCGAGCTGCCGTCATTCTAACCGGTTTGGGTTTCAACTCCACCACGATTCAAAAGAAGACCAAGGACATGTCTGGTGGGTGGAAGATGCGAGTTGCTCTATCCAAGGCTCTGTTTGTGAAGCCAACCTTGCTGCTGCTAGATGACCCAACGGCCCATTTGGATTTGGAAGCCTGTGTGTGGTTGGAAGAATACATGAAGCGGTGGGATAAAACCCTGGTGCTTGTGTCTCACTCTATGGATTTCTTGAACGGTGTGTGTACCAACATGATTGACATGCGAAAGGAACAACTAATCACCTATGGTGGTAACTACGACACATACATCAAGACCCGACAAGAACAAGAAACCAATCAAATGAAGCAGTACTACAAGCAACAGGAAGAAATTGCCCACATTAAAAAGTTTATTGCATCTGCCGGTACATATGCCAATTTGGTGCGACAGGCCAAATCCCGACAAAAGATTCTGGACAAGATGGTTGCTGATGGGTTGATTGAAAAGGTTGTAGGTGACCGAGTGTTTAGTTTCCGATTCCCATCGGTTGATAAGCTTCCACCCCCAGTCTTGTCGTTTGACGATGTGGCCTTCTCCTACTCTGGAAATCCAGAAGACAATTTGTATGAAGGCTTAAACTTTGGTGTTGATATGGACTCTCGTCTGGCTCTAGTCGGGCCAAATGGTGTAGGCAAGTCCACCTTGTTGAAGCTAATGACTGGTGAATTGCAAACCAATGCTGGCCGAGTCTCCCGTCACACTCACTTGAAGATTGGTGTCTACTCGCAACACTCTGCTGACCAATTGGACTTGACCAAGTGTGCGTTGGACTTTGTCCGAGAACGATTCTCCAACATTTCCCAAGATTTCCAATATTGGCGAGGTCAATTGGGCCGATACGGGTTGACTGGTGAAGGCCAGACTGCGTTGATGGGTACTCTATCTGAAGGTCAACGATCCCGTGTCGTGTTTGCATTGCTGGCTATTGAAGCTCCAAACATGATCTTCATGGACGAACCTACAAACGGTCTGGATATTCCTACTATTGACTCTTTGGCTGATGCTATTAATGAATTTGACGGTGGTGTGGTTGTCGTGTCGCACGATTTCCGATTGTTGGATAAGATTGCCAAGGATATTTATGTCTGTGAAAACAAGAATGCTACTCGATGGAACGGTTCTATTATTGACTACAAGAAGCACTTGTCCAAGGGCATGGTGTTTTAAAAAAAAAAGAAGTAAATTTTTGAATGCGGCGCGGGACAATTTTGAAGGAATGGTAGTGGTAGAAGAGAATAAAAGTGCTTTTTTTTATGTTTATTTTGGAAATAGAAATTGTGGGTTTTTTTTTATGAAGTTTTTTTTAGGACGCCACATTGGTAACGCTTGTTGTTGGGGGGGGGGGGGGCAAGGTCTGGAGAATAAATTGAGCCGCACGTACAAAAGTTTGTGGAATGAACCTGACAAGTAACCGAATCAAGCCGCAGTGTCTTGAGCGATTAATTTAGAGTTTTTTTTTAAGTATCCAAGTCGTTTTGATATTTGTTTAGATACGATCGAGCTGACCGCGCGGTCCATGGATGGTGCACCCAACAAGTTAATGATTAAAATACCAGTCTGAGATATTATCACCACTGCATTGAATAAAATAATTCTCATAACCTGATAATATAATAATTTAATTGGGAATATTACGGTCCAAGCTTATAAGGAGTCAGACAAGTGTTACAGTTAAATTTAGCCTGCAATTGAGCTCCTAGGCGTGTTCTTAAACAATTGCGCGCGCGCTCGCATTGACAGCTTGTCTCCTAGTTACAGCCAGAAAAGCTTTTAAATTGACGTTTTGCACTGCCGATCACTGTCGAAAGAAAGAAAAAAGACAGGGGCAGAGAGGCCGGTCAGCCAGTTGCTCAAAACGAAGCAGTAAATTTAGTTAACACAAAAAACGCACAAATTCCATACGGTTGGTAGGTTTTTTTTTGGCATACTTAATTAACACAGAACGTTTGCCAAAAGAAGACGAGTACCACTATCCTGGTACGGTGTGTCGTTCTTTTTATATACGGCAAAAGCCCAACAACCCCGATTTTTAGATAGCTAGCCCCTGGTCGGTATCAATCATATGAAGGATAAACCTTTTTTTTTTTTTTTTCTTTGAGCGCACATTTAAAAGGATTCGGTTTCACAAGCGAAAAGAAAAGAATGGGTTGTTAACAATTGAAAATTCCCCTTAAAATTTATTGCATCTATTTCAAACTCAAACTGACCCTACCATCTTTCTTTCTCTTTATACTCACAAAGACCCACTCTTTCTTTACCATTCGACTGGACGGTCAAGTCAAAACCCTTACATATATATATACATATATAAAGCTCTGTCTGTTGCATTTCTTTGATACACTACTGCAGGACAAATTTAACATCATCGCGATCGAGTCGAGTGTGGAGATTTATTACTTTTTTGAAACGACCAGCATTAAAAAAAACCAACATAAATACAAGGATGGGGAAATTTAGCATCAAGAAACGGACTAGTGCCAGTAATACTACCACCACTACCGAGAAATGGACGTTACCTATCGAACGGGATACAATCGTGGACGACTACCTGGATGGCAGTAATGGCGTTGACGAGTTTGATTTTACCGCCAATGAATCTATAAATAGCAGCAGCAGCGGGCAACAACAACAACAAAAAACGCCAGCGGTTGGGAGCCCGCACACCAGCAGCAGCCGCTCGGCTTCCACGCCCAGCGCTGCCACTGTTACCAGCACAAGTACAAACTTTCACAACGCTCCTTCCACCCCTGCTGCGACAAATACAGTCTCTTTCCAGTACCACCAGCACCCAACCATACTCATGACCCCGCCCATGCTGTCCAAGAAGGCCTCAGTGTCGTCAAACTACAATACACGAGCCAATGACGATGCAATGTTTGATGGCTTTGACGGCGTTCATATCAATGAAGAGCAGCAACGGTCAACACCACCTGACGGTACTGACAATGCGTCAAACTATTCATCGTCGCTTGCAAACCCATATCTCGAAGACGTCCGGCAGGTCCAGCAAGACGAGGATGCGCAGTTTTTTGAAAAGCAGGAAGAAACCGTTGACGATTTTGCATCGAGATTTGACGTTGATATGGAAAATTCTCCACCACCACAACAACAGCATGTCAAGGGTGAGAAAAAAGTCGAGTATGGTTATGAACAGGAATACGAGCTCGAACCTGAGAATTTAAAATCCATGCATGGGTCGATTGCATTTGTCGAAGGGGACGACGACGAACAAGAGGGAGTGGTTGAAGCCGAGCCGCCGGTTCAGGAGGTTGTCGACGAAGAAGGGCCGACATTGTACCACCCCAAACCTCAGCGAGTCATCAGCCACAACTTTGAAAAGGGGGTTGCCGATGATAATGAGCTTACCGAATTCAACCTGTCGTTTGACGAGGTTAAGGTTGATGAGACCCTCACCCCGGTACAACAACCTCCACCTATACCCAAGCCAATCACGCCTACTTTTAACAACCTGGACCGAGCAAAACCGCGGCATTTCAAGTCAAAAAGCTACTCCTTTACCCCCCACCATACGCCACGACTGTCGACTGGGAATATATCCTTGGACCCGGCAACCGGGTATGTTCCACCACCAGCATCATCATCATCAACCACTGCAGGATCAACATCGCGGCGGCATTCGCGACAAGTCTCGGTAGCATCAATCGGGTCAGCTCTCGAACCCCACCCTTCGGACCAGGCCGTGACACCGCCTCCATCATTCATTGAAGGTGAGGATGGAGGTGATTCTCGAGTATACTATCCGGCTCCAATCCCAGTCCAGCTACGTTTGCCGCCTTTACTATCCAAAAAGAAGCGGGCTCCGTCGTCGCACCAAGCTAATAGTAGTAAGAATAACAAGCGGAATAGCGAGCCGTTGCATTTCAACCCGCGGCGCGCGTCTGCTATCCTGCAACCCCCGTCATGGAACGTGAACCCAATGGACCGAGAGTCAATGATCTCAATGGCGCAGCAATACCCTATCCACTCGCGCAACTCGGTCTATTCCAGCATTTACAATGAAGATGCCGTGTCGGATGATGGCATGACTACGGCGGCGGGGTCGTCGTCTATGGTGATGATGCCAAGGTCTGAATCCCCTGCTCTGTCAATGGACTCTGGCCGGGCTACGATTGAGAGCCAGTCTGACAATGAGCGAAATTTGGAAACAAAGATTGGCGATACACATGCCACGCCAAATCTGAAAAAGACGTCCAAAAAGAAGAAGAAGAAGAGCAATAGAAAGAGCATTTTTAAAAAGAAAAAGCCAGATTATCTTGATGAGAGTTCGGATAATGGCATTGACCCAGACGAGGAGACTGAGAACCAGGTGGACGCTGTCAAGAATATGGACCATTTGGCGTTCACCCACTACCACCCAGACACGATTGAATCTCAAGCAAACAACTTTGTCTCGCTTGGCACGTCTGGGGTTGGCCCGACTCCAGGCACGGAACCATCGTCGTTGATTGAAGAATTGGAACTGAGAAAGGCTGGGAGAAGAGCGCGTTCGCAGCTGGTGAAGGAGGAGATTAAACACGATGCCATGGAGTTGGAACAAGGGAAGCGAATGTCCAGGCATCCGCTGGATGTGCGGCAGTCCAGATCGCTAATGCAGCTGCAGACTATTGCCAATCGTGGGTATGACGACCAGGTGGCGTATCAACAGCTCAGCAGGTCTCGAGTGTCCAAGGCAAATCTAAACGCCATGTTGAACCAGCAACAGTATACAAACCAGCTGAACGAGAATGACGACCCAAACGAATCGCTAATGGCTAGACGCCAGCGTCTAAAAAAGGCCAAACAACAGGCTCAGGAACAGGCAAAAACTGACCAAGAAACTCTCGGCGAACGACGCGCTAGACTGAAACGTGAAAAACAAGATCGCCAGCGGCAAAGCATGGTTGCTGTTTAATAATTGGAAAAGTGAAAAAGGAAGAGATATATATATTTGCGGTGTGTAATTAGTAAAGAAAAAAACTGTACAAAGTGAAATTTATTTCAAGCATTGCGCGTCTGCGGCTTGACAATGGGGACCCCTTGTTGCGCGAAGGAGGGGGGGGGGGCATCAAATTCAACCTGCTTAATTTTAAAATAAAACAAGCCATAACCTAATTTTAATACAGGAAAATATAAAATAAACTTGGACAGCACATTACAACATGAAGCTACAAGGCACAACAATCATGAAAGAACGACGTGATTACCTATCCGCATTACCAGTGGAGACATTAGCGAACGTGTTGTTTCACGTGGATGATCCAAACAACGTTATATCACTGGCATGCTGCAGCCGCCATTTTCATGACCTGATTGAACAAAACAAGAGCCCCATTGTAAGGGGGTTGATGGGTAGGTCTTGGGTAGCGAGTTTCTACGATGGGCTTGACACAAGCAACATGCTGGCAACGGCAGTAGGGTACACTTCAGTCGTGAACCGGTTCAAACGCGAGCAAGTAATTCAACAGACTGAGCTCAAGCCTATCGCAACTAACGCTGATGGGATAAAGCCCGGCCAGCAAGCAAACCTGCTTGACATTACCCACATGTTCCACCACAGCAACTTGGAGGCTTGTTTACAATTCAATTGCCAACAACAGACTGTCAAACTTGACTATATTAAGCACCGGGAAAGCCGGTATATTCTCCGTGCCCAGCCCTCTGGTGGTGTTGTAAACGACAAGTCACTTGCCGACATGTTCAATATTTGTCACACGCTGAGATCATGTCGAGTAGTCTATTCCATGTTTGACAAGAGACGGGCCGCAAGAAAGATTATTTTGAGTTTTCGGGACTGTGGAAAGATGCAGTGTACATTGTACAATGCATCAGCCGAGGCAATATTGAGCTACGTTATACCATTTGTGAAGGGCAGTGTGGCGGTGACGGATAACTACATTATTGACTTTAGTGAGTGTGGCAAGCGTGGCGCCGTCTACCGCTCGATGGACGGGTCATATGTAGAGACGGTAACCATCTTGCCAAGCCAAAAGTTTCCATTCGCTTCCAATGACCAGGTGGACCACCATACATATACCACATCAAGCCATGTGTGGGTGTTGGACGCCAAGTCGCGGCTGTTTTGCGTGCTAATTGACGATTTATTGAGCGGCAAGGGACAATGGAAGTTGCAAGTTGACCTACTAGTACATGTTGGACGCGTAAACTTTTTAAAGTGCTTCCACAATAGGTACTTTATGTTCATGTACGCTTTAACGACGACGACGAGCAGGCAGTCACGATGCCCGACACGCATGTTGGTGTACGACTCGATTCAGCATTCAGCCACTTCTTACAATGTGGAAAGCTGCGAGGTTAAGGAACTTGAAAACATGCGTATAGACAAGCATGGCAGGCCGATTGTGTTTAGCAATTTGTACCTCAATGAGGTGGTTAGGGTCTTGTTGACATGCCGACTAGGCACCATTCTTAGCTTGAGCAAGGTGCAAGAATGCATTGACACAAACCAACCAATCTCTCGTGCTGTCTCGATACAAGGGTTGTTGTATGCTCCAAGACATGCATTTGCAGACCAGTATAGCCAAGAATCTATGCTAATGTGGATAATCCATCTCACAACAGTAAAGGGGTTTCTTTACGGGTTTGGTCTTTCCATTTTGCTGCACAGGGAATTGAGTCGTAAACGTAACGGACATTTAGAACATGCACATGTAGATTGCCTGCGTGATGAGTATGTGATTGACGCTATCATGGCCCAGCTAAAGGAGGATAACAAACACTGGCATGACGTGGACTGTGCTGATGTGCTAAAAAGGCTACGTTTACGGGGAGTTGGCGCTGAGGCAAGGGAAATACATGGAGAAACACGTTAATGTTACGTAAATTATTGAAATAAAATTAAATCCATTGGCCTTTCTAAAAAGCGGTTGCTACTTTTTGCTCTTTCCCCAACTCGTCAAATCAGTAGATCAACAAACTTCGAAAATGGAATGGTATACGCTCAAACAGGTGGTCCATTTGCGGAAATGCCAGGCAATGCTGCAGCGGGTCACTGCCAATGCCAACCCCCTAAACGAGCTTCCCCAACAAACTCGGCTAGCTTGGGAGTCTATCTTTGTCTATCATGAGCTGGACTCAAAATTTATGGAGGACGGCTGGGGGATGAACGACTGGGCGGTACGCGCCATCTGCTCGTTTGACTACGCCAGTCTTGTCATGCCTGCGGGTATACTCAAGTCGGTCCCTTTTGACTTATTCAACTACAAGTTCGCGGACCCATTCTGCTCGAAACCAGTTCACCGCAAAGCCATCCAACACGCATTCACGATTACGATATGTGCTTGGCAAACCCTTGTTTGTGACTTGACATGGTTTTGTATACGCGAGAGAAAATCCCAGCCCATATACGAATATTCAGATGATGGTTCTGAGCCAGAGACTCCAAATGACAGCGAGAGTGAATAAAAGTAATCATGGTCTTGAGCCGCACGGTCATTTTAAGCTACGGTATTAGACAACGCCATCATGCCAAATAGTCAATTCATTTTTTTTTTCTGTCAAAAACAAAAGTACATTACATCTTCACATATAAACATTCGAGGGTTCGCTCCTATTCTGTGCATACCCGTCCAAGACGTGTACAGAAAAGAACCGATTAATAAAAATAAGGGTCGTTATTGAATTTTTCTTTAATGCTTATCTTCAGGCTTGTGTGCATCGTCACCATGGCCATGATGCTCCCATGGGTGTCGCCAGCCTAGAAGAACCGGGCCTTCCTATATCATCACTGTTAGCTTCTATCGTTCAACCCTCCTTTTTCTTTTGTTACATACCTCTCGCACTCTATACAAGATCCAAAAGACCATGGCGCCACCGAGCAGCTTTGAAGTCCATCGTTGGCCGATTGGAATCTTTGGGAAAGGGACGGGGCTTGGGCCCGCACTGTACTTGGCTCCTCCTGCCATTATTGTTTTTATTCGTGTAATGTAAAAAGGTGTGGGAAGTGGGAAAAAAAAAAAAAGTTTTATGTCGCTGGCTTTGTGATTCGTTGATTTCTCGCTCCTCTTTCTCTCCTCCCAACGCGCGCCCCGATATTAGAAAATCTGGACGACACGAAAAAAAAAAAAAAAAAGTACCAAGAACAAAAAAAAAATTTCACTGCAACGTACACACCTACACGAACAAAAAAAAAAAGATGGAAAACACACTAGCAGTGAAACCACCGAGCCGACCAGAAGAAATCGACAAGATTCTCAACTCGCTAGATCGATATAACAGCGAAAATATTGACACTCTACAGCAGTACGTCAAGCAACAAGCCGATGGAGAGCCAGCCGATATTGCCGCAAACTTGGCGCTTTTGAAGCTGTACCAGTTCAACGCTTCAAGCTCCAAAGACGAATACATTGTTATGATCCTCGCCAAGGCTTTGGTGCGGTTCTACACTAGCGACTTTTCTGCCGCCATGCATTTGCTGCCTGCTCATGTCACATCTTCTGAAGAATCCCCACTGCGAGATCAAGTCGACAAGCTGTTTGAGCTGTACCAATTGCTCGACGCCTGCAGATACGGTGAGTTTTGGAACAAGTTTGAAAGCCATGATGATAAGGACGACTCGTATGCTGATTTGGTTGCTGACGTGGAAGGTTTTGAGGACGACCTGCGACTCGCCATTTGTAAAACCGTTGAAATCTCTTGCAAGCAAGTCTCCACCCCAGTGTTTAAGGAATGGGTTAATATCAACGCTGACGCAAAGTTCCAGGCATTTGTACAGGATGTGCTAAAGTGGTCGTTTAAGAATAACAATGTCAAGGTTCCTCTAAACAAGGACAATGACGCAAAGCCAGTTGTTACTGCCGAATCGGTCAAGCTGGAACAACTGACTCGATTGATCAAGCATGCGTATGAATATGAAGTACGTGTATAAGTTGTTTTGAATAATAATAAAAAAAAGTGTAAAAAACACGTTTGCATTTTTTGTTGTTGTTGTTGGTTGGTTGGTTGAGCCGCACTCGTAGCATTGCACAGTTGTAATCTGTTTTAAAACTTGATAACAATAGTTTACATATCATTTCATGCTTGATGTTAAGTTTAAGCCGCATCTCACCACACACGAAACCAATCTCGACAAGACAGTCCATATCATTCAAATAATAAATAATGTATATACAGAACAATTTCCGAAAAAAAAAAACCAAAAAAGCAAAAAAAGAACCAAAAAAAAAAAAAAAAAAAAAAAAAAAAAAAAAAAAAAAAAAAAAAAAAAAAAAAAAAAAAAAAGGAAAATATCGTGGTAAACACAAGAGTTGTAAAAAAAAAAAAAGACAAAACAACTCAAAAACCTTTCCTCACCAATGAGATAAATAACATTCCGCGTCGGATCGCGCCCTAACAGCTCAACTCGGCAGAGGAAGAGTTAGGTCTAGAGTACCCCATTCCCTTTTGGTGCCGTTCCTGCCGGTCCGCAACCATAAACTGATCAAACAGCGAACCCGAAGATGAAGGAGGCGTGGAATGCGCTGACGACCGGTCACTAGAACTGTTCATCTCCACACTCTTCATCTTAAAGCTCGGCTTTGGCAACGCCGACGGCGCAGGAGACGATGACGAGAAGGACGAGCCTGCAAATCTAGACCCATTTGGAGTAGTTGCATAATTGCTAATCCCCTGATATTGCTGTTGCTGCTTATTTGGAGTGCTGACAGTGCTGTTATTGTTTGGCCCCGCCTTCGCCTTGCAGCCCTTTTTTGCAGATAACGACGACCCCGCGTACAAATCTGGGTACAGAATGCTCTTCAAATCGTCATTGCTTTCGGTATGCTTGAGCACACTCTTCTTTGGCGTGACTGGCGGCGTATTGGCAGTATTTGGCTTGCCATCTGCGCTTTTTGGCTTCTTCTTGTTGTTGTTATTGTTATTATTCTTGATACTGCCTTCACTCTTTGGTCTGGTGGCAGTCTTCTTGCCACCACCTCCACCATTATTGGTTGCGTTGATCGCATCTTGAGTGGTCGTGGTGCTTTTAGTCTTCTTCTTTGGACTGCGTTTAGGCGTGTTTGCTGCCTTGGCCTGCTGCTGCTGCTGATGTTGTTCGTTGGTTAACGCCGACTTGACAACGTTCGGGTTCGTGATCAACGACGTGGTCTTTTGCGGTGTTTGGACGGGTTCTGAAGTATCGTCTGGCATGTTTTTCGTGTAGTTGATGGTTTGTATGTTTGTAGCGTTGTTGTGAAGAAAACAAGTGGGGTCATCTAGAACACGAAAGAAGAAAAAAGTGGGTGATAACAGAGGAAAAAAGAAAAACAAATAATAAAGAATGTAGGATTCTTTTTTGTTGTTGTTGCTAATAGTCGATAATTTAGTGAAAGGTTGGTTGTTAAGACGGGGCTTGTGATGTTATTGATCAAGTCTTGTCCTGCCGAATAGCTTCTTAAATTATCGAATAGTATCGAGTGGTTGTCGTTCTACAAGGAATTTTTTTCTTCTTCCATTCCTGCTATAGCAACACACTATTGGACTGTGGAGGCAAAAAAAAAATTAAATGCGTCATTTTGAAGTTGTTGCGTGCTTCGCGTGCGCGCGCCAGGTAAGTTACCCGGCAGGACCGTATTCCCCCACGCACGTATCTATATAATTATATAAGCTTTACCGACAATTTTATCACTTGACACCACAAGAATGGTACTGCATAATAACAAATGGGACAAGCGGGCGACCAGGCAGTATAACAAGAAGCATGGCATCACCGTCGCCCGGCCAGATCCCAAAGACAACACAGATCACTGGAAGGCCAAGAAGGTGGAGGGGAATATGTGGCGATTCCAGCAGCAACCAGAAGAAGACGATGACGAAGATGACGAAGATCAACAGGAGGTCAACGAGCTGCTAGACCATGAAAATACTGACGAGACGGACCAGCATACTCTCAGACAGGCGGCGATCAGACCGTCTAATCCACATACTACTAACGACGATGAACTGCCCGAGGATTACTACATGCCACCTGATGAATACCAAGCCGACGCCGAACAACAACAGATTATCCGCAAACACCGCGCCAAAAACGAGCTTAAAGAAGAGACGCCTAGAAGCCAAATGCTTGCAATGGACGATCCAGACCAATTTGCTCGATTGGAGGAGGAAAACGATCGAATGCGGTTACATAAGGATATCAAGCGCCGATTCGGTAAATCTTCGAACCGCGACGACAGCAACAACAAAAACAACGACGACGATCGAGGAGAAGACGATATTGACGATTTCCTGGATGAAATTGACAATCTAGATGTGAATAATAATGATGATGATAATGACGTCGACGATTTGGATTGGCTGAAAGAGCCGTCAACAATAACAAAAACGACTCAGCCGCACGGCAGCGACTACCTAGACAGCTTACTAACGAAACGATGAATCCATCTTATTCAGTAAACTCACTCCCCC
>JAJLUJ010000119.1:0-38827 GCA_030564235.1 Blastobotrys elegans
GTCAGCATATGCATATGTATATATTCCCGTAACCATATATATATCTGAGGGCCGTTTAGTTGAGAACCTTACGCCATTCTTCGATGGAACCCGCGTTCAATCCGCCTGAACTGAAAACTGCAAAATAAATGTCCACGCGTATATATACTAGTTTGGTGAGAGGAGAAGCTGGCGACCGCGGTCTGTTTTTTACCCCACACTTATAACCGAATTACCTCCAAACCGGTAACCAATTGCCATCATCGATAAAATGCAGGAGAAGGTATACACCAGACGAGTGGGATCTGGGGTAAGAAAGTGGCGCCATAGCGCTGCATCAATTCAATTGACGTACGGACGTCCTACCATGTGGATGCATAGTTATCTACCCTAGCGTCGCCCCCGTCCCCGTTTAAATTGGTAATGTATGCGGTATTGCTGGTGATGGCCGGATCGCCTCTATTTCCTTCCTCCCCCGCATAATCTTGACTGCGGCCTGCGCGCGGGGCTACCACTTTCAAAAAAAAAAAAAAAAAAAAAAAAAAAAAAAAAAAAATCCGGGGTGCCGCCATAACAAAGAGATGGTGATTTCACACATATTAATGGGTGGCGACAGAATGCCCTGCATGAATTGAGTCAGGATTGGTATCAAAACAAGTCAAACTGAGGCCTTTAGCTACTACAATCGACGGTCAAAACTTGCCTCTCTCTGCCTATTGACGGGGGGAGTATATAAGCGCTACATTTCAATGATGAACAAGCAAACAACCGCGACAAGACCCCCGCGTGATCCAAGCAGCTTCGTATATCGATTTTATAATCCAATTAAAGCCTCTCATTTCAAGAAAAAAGAAGGGAAAATAAAAGCCGGTTTACAATATATGATTCATGCCCCTCTCGCGCTTATTTCTTTTTCCTTACTGGCCGCCACACAAATCGGGTGACTTTTTTTTGGGTCCTTTCTTTAGGTTCTCACCAAAGAAAAAAAAAACATATAAATAGCAGTCCATTTTCCCCAGGTTTGCTCATTTCTCTTCCTTTTTTTTTGTTCTTTGTATCTGCGTTTTCACATACAAAAAACAACAGCGATAAACTCAACTCAACTACACCACACTCAAAACTAAATTACCGTAACGATGGCATTGGATAAGAAAGACCATGATGCGCTGTACAGCGGCTACAGTTACAACATGGAAACCATGGTGGACTACAAGCACGGCGGTTACCACCCAGTCAACGTCAATGATACTATTGGCGAAGGCGACCGGTACGAGCTGATTCGAAAGCTCAACCACGGGCCATGCTCGACTGTTTGGTTGGCCCGAGACCAGGTTGAAAAGAAGTATGCCGCGTTAAAGATTATGGGCGGCAAGGTATCGCGGAAGGTTGACAAGACTACCATTTTGGACGAGGCCAAGGAAGCTACCAAAGGCGCTGAATATATTGTGCAGGAACGGGACCGGTTCAAGTTTAAGGGCCCAAACGGCAACCATATTGTGTCTGTCCAGGAAGTCATGGGACCAGACTTGGCCATGTTTTGGCAGTGTGTTAATGACAAGCGGTTTGCCAAGAAGATGGACAAGTTGAAACTGCCAATGGCAAAGAGCATTATCCGGCAAGTGCTGCAGGGCGTTGAGGTCCTGCACTCCAAGGGCATTGCTCACGGTAACATCACCCCATCCAACATTGCCCTGCAGCTAGAAGGGTTGGACGACATTGACCACACTTACCTAGAGGTCAATTTTGGTCCAAAGGACGATGACAAGTTTATTGAAGCCCCAAAGAAGCAAAAGGGCATTCCAGACAAGATTTTGGCCAGCATGCCAATCATGCGGTGTGTCAAACTTGATGACGTGGGTGTTCGGGTCAAGCTATGCGATGTCAATGCCGCGTTTGATGCAGCCAACCCTCCGACCGATGCTTCATTGAGTGATGTTCACAACGCCGCACCGGAGCTGGTTCTCGCGTGCGAAGGTGTGGACACCAGTGCCGATATTTGGTCGTTGGGCTGCTTCATTTTTGAGATGGTGACTAGCCGGAACATGTTTGAGTTTACCAAACAAAAGCCAAAGGAGAAGGAGGATGAGCTGCTGTTTGAAATGAATGCCATTATTGGGGAGTTGCCTACTGATTTGGTCAACAAGTGGAAGCCATGCAAGGAGTTTGCCAACAATGTTAAGGATGGCAAGGTTGATCCTCCAACAGAGTACAAGCATTCGCCTAACTTGGAACATCACTTTGACAATTGGAAGCCGGATACGTTGAAGGCTGCCGAGGCTAAGCAAGTCAAGGAGTTACTGCGGTCCATCTTCCAGTACGACACGACCAAACGTCCATCTGTCACCGACTTGATCAACAATGAATGGATCAAGTCTGTTTAAATTATTATTATCAGTATCATTATCATTAACAAAACACTGTATTTATTTCTGTTTCAAATTGTTGGTATACAGCTCTTGATAGTGTCTGCAATACCGCCAAGTGTTTCAAGCGGGTGTGGTCCGTTGACTCTAAGCTTCCAGTTAGCCCTCCTTCTACCTGACACGTGTATACTGGCCATGAATGGGTAAGAAACCGCCCTAGTTTGTGGACTGTTCCTGCCATCTGTAGACAAAGACCAGTCTTGGTTAGACCACTTTATACAAATAAACGCACGCCTGCATAGACATAGACCCAAGACTGTCGTGAGTTTATTGTTGCCGCACCTTGCAGTTAAACCATGCCCCATCGGAGCCAAACACTAATGATCGTTCGTAGCGTATCTTAAAAAACAAGCAACAGCTTTGGTAGACAGGAATAACCTGCGGCTAAACATACCAGCCCCTCATCCTGCGGCTTAAGAACAAACCAACCATTTCCAGTTATGCAGGCATTGTAGAGCGTATTTTTATACAATAATATACTAAACTGTATAATGTATAATGTAACTGTGTGTGACCTTACTCTTGCCATTATAGGCTACCTACATCCACAATCAGATTGTTATAACCGTCACGCGTAACCGAAACACCGGTAGAGAATGCATATGTTCACAACACCGATCGATGTTTCTACCTCCGTCTTGTAACATACCGGCATGCACGCACCCAGCAAATTGGGCATATATTCTATATGACTGTCACCCAGCCATGGCTGTAGGTGTGTATACACGTTTAGAGTATGAACTCTCTGAACAGGCGTGTACTTGATGTAGCAGACATGAGTGGCTCATTCACGCGGCCGCGCGCAACAAAAAAGACTGTCAACATGTCACACCTAAAACAACAACAATTTTCAGCGCTTCACTTTTTTTTTTTTTTTTTTTTTTTTTTTTTTTTTTTTTTTCCTTCCTCAACTCAAATAATTAAACGACACCAAAATAACACCATACCATGGCAATGGCCATGAACGAGCCCAGAACGCCTCGAAAGCAGAGGAACATTGACGATGTCGTCTGCTCCACTCCGTCCCAGCGACTGAAAAGAGACGTGGCTCCGCTGAGCAATTATGTATGAGAAAAAGAAAAAAGCTTAATCAGACGCGCGCTAACACATCAATAGACACTTGGAGATTGTCTCGGGAAAGGTGCCTATGCTACAGTATATCGAGCGCTCAACCTGGGCACAGGGGAAACGGTCGCCGTGAAACAGATCAGGCTAGTCGACGTGCCCAAATCCGATCTAGACACTATCATGATGGAGATTGATTTGCTCAAAAACCTCAACCACCAGAACATTGTAAAATACCACGGGTTTGTCAAGACCGCAGACACCTTAAGCATTATACTGGAGTACTGCGAGAACGGCTCGCTGAGCCATATCTGTAAAAAGTTTGGCAAGTTTCCCGAGAACCTTGTGGCGGTGTACATGTACCAGGTGTTGCAGGGGTTATCATACTTGCATCACCAGGGCACAATCCACCGCGACATTAAGGGCGCTAATATCCTAACAACAAAAGACGGACTTGCCAAACTGGCTGATTTCGGCGTCGCTACGAAAATCAACAAGATGGTCGGCGATCAGTCAGTTGTGGGCACTCCAAACTGGATGGCTCCCGAAGTCATTGAGCTGAACGGCGCCACAACCGCATCCGATATTTGGAGTCTGGGGTGTACAATAGTCGAGCTCCTGACGGGGAAACCGCCATACCACAACCTACGACAAATGGCTGCGTTGTTCGCTATCGTAAATGACGACCACCCGCCAATCCCTGAAGGACTATCTCCACAGGTACAGGATTTTCTTCTCCAATGCTTTCAAAAAGATCCAAACCTTCGTGTGTCTGCTAATAAACTGCTGCGACACCCCTGGATGGTGCTGGTCGCCAACTCAGAATCCTCCAAACGGTTCACAGCCGGCAACTACGACGACGCTGTCAAGTCTGTGCAACGCTGGAATGACGCCCTGCAGAAACCAATAGATGTCAGTTCCACCGTTAAAAAGAAGAAAAAGAAAAAATCTCTCAAGCAGCAGGATTTGAAAAAATATAGCGAAGAGGGTGGTGAGAAGACGCCGATGGAAGAAGAAGAAGAGGAGGAGGAGGAGGATCCGTTCACGTCGGTGCGGCTTTTCAGCCAGAATAAACGGTTACAACTTCGAAGCATGATAAACTCCTCGCATCACGACGATGACAACTGGGACCAGGATTTCGACCAGGATATCCCGTCAGTCAACTCGGGTAAGCACGCAGCATCGCCCCGAACCCCAATACGATCGTCACCACAGGATATAATTGGCCAAAACTCGCCATACCGAGACAATGACCAAGATGATTACTCCGATCTGCAAGGGGTGGTTAACGTGAGTAAGCTGAAATTGGCTTTGAAGCATCGTGACACGACAACAAACTTTCCACAAGTTTTGAAACCCTCCGATTTGACCTCGCTAAACGTTCAACAGAAGGATACCGCCACTACACACACAACCGTGACGCCCGCCGCTCATCCCCACCCCCACCAAACGTTGGAATACTTTGCAGAAGGGAATGAAGACCACGATGATTATTCATCGATATTCGGAGACAATGCGTTATCATCATCGGCCAACTCGTCGATCGTTTTGAAACCGCCGTCGTCACGTCCAGCACCACCACCATCATCATCATTGTCGTCACAACAGCGCAATGAAAGCGGCTGTTCGATGAGCAGTGGTGGCAGCATGAGCAGCATTGAGGAGGCATTTGCGCTAGAAGATAGCATTGATAATAATCTAGCAGCCAACGCGGCTCGGGACCGGATGGCCCGAGCTCAGTCCCAAACCCAGACACTGGTTGGCTCGCTCAACAACCGGCAGTCGTATGAACAATTATCCGAGACTATGAACGAGCTGGTAAGATTGTTGGAGGAGTTTCCTGATTGTTGCAAGACTGTGGTTCGGTCGCATGGGTTGTTACCAGTGTTGGAAGTTCTTGAACGGCAGACTGACAGCGATTTGATCTTGAAGCTTCTGCAGTGCGTGACTCTGGTGATTGATGAGTCGCTTCTTGATAACTTTTCAATGATTGGGGGGATTCCTACCGTCTCCAAGTTTGCGTCTCGTAAATTCTCCACCAGCGTGCGGATCCAAGCCACCGCACTTATCAAGCTGATGTGCAAGACTGGCCAGAGTTTGCAAATGTTCATCAGCTGCGGCGGGCTAAGCATGTTATCCGAGCTTTGCGAAGAGGATGTTAAAATGCAGCACGAGCTGGTACGTGTTGGTGTGGAAGGGTTGTGGCGCGTTTTCCAGCTTGATTCCGCGCCTAGAAACGACCTGTGCCGGATCTTGTCACGAAACTCGATTTTAGATTCGTTGGTGCAAGTGCTAATATACACATCGAGACACAATGAAGACGAGATGGCGGAACGTATCGTGTCCATCCTGACCACGTTTTCGCAGACTGAGGTTCACGTTAAGGAGTCGATTGCCAGCCGCACCATCTTCCGTGGGCTGTTCAAGTGCTATAACCATCTCGACGAAACCCACCAACTCAGCGTATTAAAGTTTATCAAGAACCTGACTATCCCTGCCAACTTTGACATTCTGCAAAACTCCAACGCGATAGAATGCTTGGTGGATATCTTGAACGATTGCAGCGCGCAAAAGTACAAGGAAATTGCCAGCCAAGTTTTGCATGTTATGTTTAACTTGTGCCGTCTAAGCTCATCACGCCAAGAAGAAGCTGCATTGTGTGGGCTGGTTCCAATTCTGCAAAACGTGGTTGCCGGCGACATGCCCCTTAAACAGTTTGCTTTGCCAATCTTATGCGACATGGCACACGCGGGTGGTAAAATATGCCGTAAAGTTTTGTGGAATCATGACGGCCTGTCAACTTGTCTGTTCCTAACCACCGATCCATACTGGCAAGTCAACGCATACGAAGCGATTTCGACCTGGCTGACTGACGAACAAGCACGTGTTGAAGAGCAGCTTGTCAAGCCAGAGAACTGTCAGCGATTGTTGGCTGGTCTGGAGGAAGCGAAATCAAACACGCTAAACTCCTTGCTAGAAGCACTGCTTAAGATTTTCCGAACCAGCTCCAAACTATGCCGAGGGTTGCAACTACAACCCTTTTTTTACCAAATGAAACGCCGCCTGAAAAACTCAAAGCCGCTTGTGCGCCTCAACCTGCTGCGGCTCACCCGGACTATTCTAGAAACCAACCAACACAAGGGGTACATGCTTGAAGAAACGGGGCTGGCAGATGTGTTGAAGAGTTTGTCTACAGTGGAAGACAACCCGGTGCTGGTACGCGAACTTGCCAAGGACATTTTGTCGTACATGCAGCGGCGCCCATCTGCTGCATCAATGCGGACCACCTCATTCAAGCTCAGTTCAAGTGGCGAATCTAGCGCGACCGGGGGGTCGTCGTCGTCAACTCCAAAGCTAATGCCAAAACACCGACGAACTAGCTCGATGGTATCTGCATCTCCAGCCCGTCGGCCATTATCACCTGAAAAGGAAAGGCGGAGGTAGTCTTTATTAGAATGTGTATTACTAGTATGTACAAAAAAAAACCAAAAAAAACAAAAACCAAAAAAACAAACAATGCTTAATTCAAGCTCATATCCTCCATGTCATCCAGCAATTGGTCAACGTCGACATGTGGCCCTTCTTGACCCTCTTCGTCTTCGTCATCTTCGTCCATTTCATTCTCGTCTTTAGGAGCGCTGGCGGCGACTTGACTATTACCAGACTTTTTGTACAAATCAAACGCGCCTTGGAGTTCTTGATCTTCTTCAATCTCTTGCATAAACATTTCAAAGTCTCGGTCCACCTTGTTTTGTTCGTTTTGAGTGACATCTTCTTGGATCGCATTGTGTTCGTTTGCCATTCGACGCAGTTTCCAAGCTCGGTTCTTTGGCTTGGCACGTTTTGGATAAAACTTTTTGACCAGAACCACATCTGGCACGTCATTATCGGACATTGAATCCCACGTTTCATTGTTAAAGTTGGCAAACTTTGGGAAATAGCCCATTGCCGAATCGCCAGGGTGCAAAACACCCCCCAGATGTGTCTTGATGAGGAAAGTCTGGTTCATGTCTGATGAACGGCAAACAGTGCACTCAGCTAGGGCGTACTTTCCCCGACTAGGTCCCAACGGATCAATATCCAGCACTATAAACTCAACCAGTTGGGTAGAGTTTGCTAGCGAGTAGAATGGAGCTCGCCAGTATAGATTTGCCGAAATGTCTGCAATCTGTAGCGTGTTTGGGTCGATAAACTGCAGCGAGTTTGTCACCTTGTTACACAGCACGATTGGAGAAATATTTCCCAACGAGGCAGCGATTTTGCGAGGCAGGCATACCAAATCCTCTCGGCAGATCGGCACAATCTCCACCGAAAATGTGAATTTATACGTGCTGGTACCGGAATGGGTGTCTTGCGAGATTAGCTCCCTGGACTCCTTGTACTTTAGCGGCACAAACTGGTCCAAAAAGTCCAACATTCGAATGGCATGGTTCTTGTGCGCATAGTAGAAATCAATCCCGTCTCTGGATTCTTTGATGGATACGGTATCGGCATGTGCCTTGTACTTTAGAATGACTTGTTCCAGGTAAAAAAAGGTACGCTTGTGGGAAACCTTTTGACGAATCTGGAGAGCCGCTTGCCAGGTATGCACAGTAAAGCTTTTGGCACAGTCTGGGCACTGTGTCGCAATCACAATATACTCGACCCCAAAGTTTTGCTGAACAATAACACCCGGTTGTGCTTCTCCTTGCACCGCAACCTCAATCTTGATTCGTCGCGAATGGGGCTCGGTCCAAATGAACTTGGCATCAACTAACCGCACCTTGTTTATCCCTCGTAGTCGTCGCAACAACATTGATAACAGCTCTCGGCTCTCTGGCTGGGCCATGATCCACTGCTGTGGCGGCTGCAAAAACCGCTCGCAGTTTCGGCAAAAGTTGATGTGCGCCTCTCGAGGAATATCTTTGGTAATGTCTGTCGTTAGTTTGATGCAGTCAAAGCACATTGTCAACCCTTTAGTACCGTCCATAGCACTCCCACAGTTGCAACATAGCACAGTTGCAGGAGTGTGGTGGCCAATAATCATATCATCCATGGTGAATTTTAATAAATGCAAAGTAGTGCTGGTGGTGGTTGATAAGATGGAAAAAAAATAAAAATTTTGAGCGGTGAAATTTTTTTTTTCATCTTCAGATTGTTTCCGCCGCGCGTGGTTTAGTTAGTCAGCAGCAGTCATAACTTCCAACCAACCAACCAACCAACCAACCTGGCCGACATGACCCGAACTTTGTATGAATGGGTTATTAAGTAGCAGAACGGAGAGAGTGTTATTCTATATCTTGTTTGGCCGTGCGACCTCTTTTTCCTTTTACCTGCTGTTTGGGTATATATATAAGCACTGGCATGGAAGCCTGACTAAGCGTGTGCGTACGTGCGGCTCAGAAATAGCCGTTCTTAATACAACAAACGTAATTAAGGCAGGAGCACAAACTCAAAATGTGTATAGTGATGCCACGCCACGCAAACGGAATAGTGGAATAACCATCATACCCGCGCTATTAATGTGACGACCAAACGACAGTTTCAGCTTCTGTTGTCAGTGTTTCTTTTATTACCAGCCAAACGATCGATTTTTATTACCCGGTTTGACATGGCATCACGTGTAGAAAAGTAATAAAAAAAAATGCTCGTTGTTTTCCCCCGGGCGGGTTTGGTTGGGAGCAAAGTTTGGACCAAAAAATTGAATTTTTTCCAATTCGAAAAAAAAAAAAATAAAAAAAAAAAAAAAACCCAAGCGCAATTATTTTGTTCACCAAACAACAAATTTCTCTCCTTTCCCACTTAAATCCACACATCACGGTCATTCAAAGGGCGCAATTGTTACGGCTAATCAATTGGAGAACTATTGACTTTACACCAAACAATCCCCTATCATCCAAGTTTTAAATCAGGGTCGCCACCAAAAAAAAAAAATAAGCATACTCAGTTTTCGATTCTATTATTTTTAAGCGCTTTGGGATTTCTTCGGTTTTTTTTCTTCTTCTCTTTTACCACATCACACAAAAAAGACAACAACACAAACCCATCGCCACAACACAACCTACGATTCAATCCCGACAGACTTATAGACGGCCGGATTACCAAAACAAAAGACTCGTTCACTAGACTTGTATTATCGGGAGACGAGCTTATTCGGCATCATTGCACACTACACACAAAGGTACGTGTTTCTTTATTATAAAAAAAAAAAAAATTTACAAGCGCCGGGCTAACCAAACTAATAGGGGGTCAACTAATACCAAGCTTTTCTTATTTCGCTATTGTTACTACGATAACGAGATCAGCTTGTGTTTAATCGGCAAGACCCTTTTCATTCACATTCAATTGCCATTGCTAGGTCATCAGATCAAGCGCCTTCGGGCGATTTATTGAAGGAGATTGAAGCAGCAGTATTTGCACAAGTATCATTTTTGGTGCAAGACAAACCAGACAACGAGCAGTGGGAATTTTGTTCTGATCAAGTACATTCGGTACGTTTTCCAGGTCTAACACACTCTTGCTAACAAAACCAACCCTTAGCTTTGCCAACGGTACCCATCTACAACAAACGTTTACGCAAAAGTACTAGCTCGAATATACCACACATTCAACAAGACCGACTCGGCCTATAGATTTTTGCATTACGAGTTGGAGCGACAAGCCTACGATTCGAGTTTAAACTACAATTTTCGAGACGCGTTTGGAGACGATTTATCGGTACTAGACGAGCTTGATTTGACGCATTTTGAAAAGTGTTCACTAGCAGCTAGCATAGGTCAGGGTATGTTATATCTTGTCAACCAAGAATAATGCTAACAAGAGGAAAAAAAAACCTTTACAGGAATATACATCAACTCTGCCTTGGAAACACTAGCAGATTCGAAATTTAAACGAGTTAAACGACTAGACATTTTTTTGGATCAAGTCGCGCCATTTGTGGATCACGAACGATTAAAAAAGACATTAGAAACACGAGGGTTTGACGACAGCGCTACAGTCAACGCGTATTCACAACTAAAAAGTTTGAAGATGGAGGGAGTTGCAGGAGCTATTGAAGCTTTGAAGGGCGATTTGACCCGCCTGCAGTCTGCATTGCCAACAAAACAAAAGATTAATGAAAAGGATGTGGCAGGCATTGTAATTTTGACTACTATCCACCCAGAATGGGATAGTAAGGTCATTGCCGAGAGTATTAAAGATAAGCTCAACAGGGTGTCGTGGAGTAGAGTGGTTAGCGAGGTGGACGCTGCCAGTAACTATGAGATTATGGTCCGGGACGTGCCTAGTGTGGTGAGCCTGTTTGAATTCTTGCAGGTTTTGAACAGAGACGCCATTAGCCTGTTTTTATTACACTCTTGGAAACGACCAACCACCTCGGCCAACTTGGCCCGGCAAGCAGCCGAAGCAGCCATTAGCCAAAAGTTTTCCTTTGACGGGATTTCACCAGTCATTTCCGAATCGAGTTTGTTGGAAGAAAAGGAAGATTTGCAAGTGTGGCAGACCCAAGTCTTGAACCACGAGCTAAACTCGCAAAGCCTATTCCAAGCACTTTTCCGAGAATGTGGCGACCAGCAAGTGTTTGAATGGTTGAGCAATCAGGTTGAGAGTTGCCCTTGCTTTATCATTTTGGGAGCTGCATTAGCTGGCAATCAAAGAGATGAAGCCAGCAGCCGGATCATTGCATCTCGTGCTTTCCAAGTCATTGCATTCCAGCCAACCCCAGTCAGCACATTAACGTTCAAACAGCTACTCAAGGCGGACAAGGCGTATTTCATTCAGCTTATTGTGGATTGTTACGAAAATGACGCGCCGTTGATGGGCAATGTGCTCTATCTGGCTAAACAGTCCAATACTCTGACTGAGCTGTTTAACGTTAAACATTTTAGTTTTGCTCTTGACATTGCCTTGTTGGCAGACAAGAATGACATTATGCTGTTTGACAATTATTTAATGCAAGGACGGCAGTTTGGTCGTGAGTTTACCGTTGCGTTGTTGGACTTTATGGACTCGCGAGTGTTGAGCGATGCCAGTAATAATAGCAGCAGCGGCAGTAACGCCAATGCCAGCCAAGAACCAGCCGCTGCCGCAGCAGCAGCCAAGACTAACCGCAAGTCGTTAAATCTGCGGTCAGTCTATGCTGCACTGGCGTTTTTGTCAGCCTCTGGTGATATCCCGCCAGAGCGGATTGATCAATACACTGCTTTGCAGATTCAATGCGTGCAAATGTACCCTCGGCTAATGAACTTTGGCCAGGGTCATGATATGGCGATTATGACGCATGGAGATACAAACTCATTCCCAGAAACGGTTGAGAATGAGATGAAAATGTATTACCAGAAAATGTACGCTCAGCAGATTGAGATTCGGGACATTATCACCATGCTGCAACGACTCAAGCAAAGCGATATCCCAAGCGAGCAAGACGTGTTTGCCTGTATGGTCCATTCCTTGTTTGATGAATACCGCTTCTTCCCAGAGTACCCATTGACCGCCTTGGCTACTACTGCGGTGCTATTTGGGTCATTGATTTATTTCCAGCTGATTAGTGGCACTCCACTACAAGTTGCGTTGAAGCATATCCTCGAGTGCTTGAAGACGCCCCCAGACGGCAACATGTTCAAGTTTGGGCTCCAAGCGTTGTTTGAGATTCGAGAACGGCTAAAGGACTATCCGTCGTATTGCAAGTTGCTGATGGATATTCCAGGCCTGCAAACCCACCAGCAGTTTTTTCAACAGATTCAGGAGATTGTGTCGAGTACTGATTCTTCTGGCCATATTGGTGGCAGCGCCTTTTTGCCACACGATCCGACAGCAGCAGCAGCAGCAGCAGCAGCAACGTCGGAGCCGCCCTCCACGAACTCTACCATTATGACAACATCATCAACCAGCAACAACAATCCCGCCGCCGCAAATCGAATGTCTGGTCCACCAGGCATCATGCCACAACCAGCAGCAGTCGGCAATGGATTTTTGTCACTCGCACCAGAAGTGTCGATGGAGGACACTCACCAAGAAGACCCCAATGAGAGTGTGGCTGACAAGGTGTTGTTTATTGTCAACAACATTGCTACAAACAATGTTGCTGGCAAGACGAAAGAATTGGGCTCATGTTTGGAAGAAAAGTATTACCGGTGGTTTGCGTCGTATATTGTTGGACAGCGATCCAAACAAGAGCCAAACTACCATTCGTTGTATATTACCATGATCACGTTGCTTGGATCCAAGCTTTTGGAGCAGCACTTGATTGAAGTGACGTATATCCACATTATCCAGCTGCTCAATGCGCCAGACACGGCCACAAACTCTGACAAGCGACACCAGCTGAAGAACCTGGGTCAATGGCTAGGCTGTTTGCTGATTGGGCGTGACAAGCCAATCTTGCACAAGAATATTTATTTCAAGGGGTTGTTGCTAGAAGGTTATGAACAAGAAAAGCTGGTGTTTGTCCTGCCATTTGTCTGCAAGACTTTGGAAAAGGTGACAAACTCTACCGTGTTTATGCCACCAAACCCGTGGCTCATGGGCATCATGTACGTGCTAGCCGAGCTGTACGAGCATGCCGACTTGAAACTAAACCTCAAGTTTGAAATTGAAGTGTTGTGTAATACGTTGAAATTGGCTTTGAAGGACTTGCAAGTTGCTCAATTCATTCGAAACAAGCCAGCCGAAGCCGCTCAAGCCGAATTGGCGGCGAATATGGAACGGCTACACATCAATGGCCAAGTCCCACCAGGAATTGCCGGCACTAGCCAGCAACCACAACCACAACCACAACAACAACTATTACAACAGCCGCAACCAATCCCACAACCACAACCACAGCCTGCGGAAGACGCACCACCACTGAACCTGGTTGGGAACACTGCGTTTGTGACCCACCCAGCGCTACGACAATTGTTTACTATGGCAATTGACAAGGCATTGAATGAAGTCTTGCAGCCGGTTTTGGAACGGTCCGTGTCTATTGCTACTGTCGCTACTCGGGAGCTCATTTCTAAAGATTTTGCTCTTGAACCGGATGAAGCCAAGATGCGGCTTGCGGCTCAAAACATGGCACGGGTGTTGGCTGGCAACTTGTCCGTCGTCAGCTCCAAGGAGTTGTTGAGCGAAAGTTTGCTGAACCATTTGCGTGCGTTGGTGGTTGCTAGCGGGTATGCCGAACACCGTATGGTGCTGGATCAAGTTGCCGTGGCAATTAATGACAATCTGGACATTGTGACCACGTTTATTGAGAAACACACTATTGAAAAGGCGGCTGCGGAAGTAGATGAAGCACTGGCACCAAACTATCATATCCGTGCCCACCACCGAGAAGCTCGACCAACTCAAGTGTTTGCTGATCCACATACCCCAGCCAAGTATAATGTGCAACTGCCAGAGCCATTCGCTCTCAAGCCTGGCGGGTTAGCTGCTCAGCAAATGATGGTGTATGAAAACTTTGGCCAAGTCAAGTTGCAAGAAGAAGGGAATGCTGAATTTGATGAACGTCAGCAACAGCATCAGCATCAGCAGCAACAACAACAACAGCATCAGCAGCAGCAGCAGCAGCAACAACAACAGCAACAACAACAGCAACAACAACAGCAACAACAACAGCAACAGCAGCAACAACAGCAACAACAACAACAACAGCAACAACAACAACAAGCTGTGGCAGGTCCGCAAGTTCTTGACAATACCATCATTCAAATGCAAACTGGCATTGAAGCCTTGGAACAAGCCGTTAATGATTCTAGTGAAGCCAACTTGAAGCAGCTAACACCAGAGCACCGAGTCATGGCTTTGGTCAACCAATTGTTGGCTCTAGCCGCCCAATCCCCGTTCAAGGAACAGGTTGTGTTAAAGACGTCTCAAATCACTGTGAGCTCGTTGTTTACGGCCACCAAGACGCAGTTGGGGCGTGAAGTGTTGTGTTACTTTTTGCATGAACTTTGTGACATGTCAGCCGCCACTTCCAAGGAGGTTGTCTTGTGGTTGATTTATTCCGATGACGAGCGGAAATACGATGTTGATGTGGTTACTACTCTGATCCGAGCCAAGCTAATTACTGCGTACGAGATTGATGTGTCGTTGGCCAAGCAGATTTTGGACAAGCACGTGCCAGCTATTGAGTTTGCGGCGGGTTTGATTCGACAGGCCGTGCTTGGACCAGGCGCGTGTGCTCTGCGGACCGAATTCACGGCATGTTTGGAAGCCATGGAGCATTTGGCCAAGAATGACCAAGACGAGTCTTGCCGAAACGTTTTGCAAAACTTGGACTCTACCCAGTCTGAGAATGAAAAGAACATGTCAATCAAGGAACAAATGTCTTGCATCTTTGCCGAGTGGCTACGATTGGCCCAGCACCCTTCCAAGACGGAACGGTCTCTACACGTGTTTGTTTACCGACTGGGTAAGAAGGGTATTCTATCCAGCGACGACTATTTCACTCGTCTGATTCGGTACTCGTTGGAAGCTGCTGTCAGTGCGGCGTTGAACGTACAAGGCGGCAACCAGACTGAAGCATTTGTGGCGATTGATGCACTTTCCAAGCTGATTGTCACAATCTTTAGAACAGATAATTCGGACCTGAAGCAACGTGTGCATTATTCGCGACGAGCGTTGGGTGTCATTTCGTTGGTTTTTGCCAAGGAGCATGATACCAAGCTTGAGCAGTTTAACGGTCGGCCATATTTCCGACTCTTTTCGACGATTTTGTACGAGATGACGACTTGCGAAGACAATTTTGACGAGTTTTTCCAAGAAATCTACTTGCAGATTGCTGGCTGCTTGCAATCTCTACAGCCGATGGCCTTCCCAGCATTCAGCTTTGCTTGGATGACGCTAATCTCCCATCGACTCTTTTTGCCAAAGCTGATGCGAATAGAAGGGAAGCGAGGCCAGCATCTGCTGGTAAACTTGCTTGAAGCGTTGATCAAATTTGTCGGTCAATACTCTACTGGCAGTACATTCCCAGAAATGATCATGGCCATGTACAAGGGCATTCAGCGAATCTTTTTGGTAATTTTGTCGGATTTCCCAGTGTTTTTGATTGAAAACCACTACTCGTTGTGCAATGCCATTCCACAATCGTTTGTGCAGCTGCGAAATGTGGTGTTGAGTGCATTCCCACCAAACTCTGACTTGCCAGACCCATTGACTCAAGGCTTGAAGGTTGATCGGCTCCCACAGGTCCGAGAAGCGCCAGTTTTGGCGTTTGATCCGGCCATTGACTTGCAATCTTTTGGTATCAAGAGCCTGATTGACAACTATCTAAAGTCGCCATCAGTGCCTGTTGCTCGAGGGTTGGCCAGCTCAATGGCGCTGGCAAAACCAGTTGCGTATGCAGGGTTGGGCTTTGACAAGATTACTGTCAATGTTCCAGCTTTGAACGCGTTGGTATTGTACATTGCCTCGTATGTGCCAAAGAATGCTAGTCCTGACGATGCAGTGTTTAACCGTGAGTCGTCCCAGATGCAGCTTTTGACCCAATTGTTGGTTGAGCTACCTACTGAGGGGCGGTTCTTTTTGTTCCAAGCCATGGCTGATCAATTGCGGTATCCAAACCGTCACACGCATTTTTACAGCTGTGCTTTGTTGTCCATATTTGGTAGCGGCGACAAGAAGCAAGAGATTCAGCATTTGGTGACTCGAGTATTGTTGGAACGAATTATTTGCAACCGACCGCATCCTTGGGGGTTGATTATCACGTTTACCGAACTACTAAAGAACCAGACGTATAAGTTCTGGGACCTGCCAATCACCAAAACTACACCAGAGTTTGAGCGAATGTTTACATCTTTGTATGACCATTTGAGTAATGGAAGACAAGATGCTGCTGTGGGTGCTCCACCACATCCACAGCCTTTGCAGCAGCAGCAGCCACAACAAGCAGCCGTGTCTTCTGCGCTTTAATGATGATGAAGAAAGAAATAAGAATGAATAATATATTAAATGGTTTTATGTATAAATTGAATAAAAATGAATGAATTAGCCTTATACAGTTATCCTCATGAAGAAAGAATAAAATAAGAGTACGTAGTGCGGCTGATGATTGGGAACGAGAGCCGACTTAGTGATCAATCGGGTATCTTAGGCCACTCCACGTTAGTTAAACAAGGCTTTACCTTAACCGTGTAAGTTAATTAATTAAGCTTACATGGCTCTTTCTTCTTTCTTTATTAATTGTGGTGCCTTGTGTATACCGGGTGGCTGGTAATGGCCGGCCCGTTTCCGCTCGTTGGAGGTAAATTTTTTATCTTTTTTTATTCACCTCGTATTGCGTATAAGACATTCCTTTAAATTGGCAATATTGATATATAAATATTGCAAGGTAAATCTAAGTGCGTTAAATTTGCCGCGCGCAAGACTCATGTGTATACGTTTTCATGCATACATAGATATACGTACATACAAGCTTCTCATTGCAACTGCAATTTGGCGAATAGCAGGCCTCTCGAGTATCATTACGCACTTATCTCTTGAGAGTGACTTGAAGCCTCAACGGTTTGGGTTTCCCCCTCATATATATGTTGCCAGTGAATTTGTCTTACCAATCATATATATTCCTGAAAGCAGGCGGCGCGGCGTGGTGCTGGGCTATCTATGGCCTAGCTAATCTATACATGAATGAACTTTAGCGAAAATTTTCTTGTTCGGGTTTGTGATGCATCAGATCTTAATTTCGAAGATCTAGCCTAGGTACTTTGCACACACCACATTCACATACAGCAAGTCTTTTTTTTTTCTTCTTTTGGTGTCTCCTCTCTCCTCTCTCCTTACTTTTCATTTTCATACAGGTGCGCATCAATCGAAATCGGTGAGAACTGCCGTTAACTATCTCAAAAGGCCATTTGCAAAAAAGGAGACTAGACTAGTTTAAGAAAAAAGATACGGTGCAAAAGTGATTTATTTTGTGTATATATAGTGCACTTCTCCGGTCTCGTTCAAATTTACAATTCACACTCACACTGTTTTTTTTTCTTCATTTTTTTATTTTTTTTTTTTACTCCTCCACCTTTTAATTGGATTCGCAAAAAAAGAATGAGTGTTGACAACCATTCGATAAATGAGTCAGTGCTGGCTCAGTCTCGTCCTAGAAGAATGTCGATCGGCACGAGTGGCTCGTATAATAATTACGGATCATTGCTGCCCAAGGGTATGAATATGAATGATGAAAAGAGCGTCCACTAACATATGACAATTCTAGACAGCACAAGTTCGTTACGAGAGCATACAGCAGGGCTATCGGCGATGGCGATGGAAGAAGGAATGAACTCGTACCGCACAGAGCAACTACGGCAAGCGAATGTCAACAACAACAACAACAACAACAACAACAATAATAACATCAGTACCACCGACCCATCACCATTTGAAGAAGACGAAGACGAATATGACGATGAGTATGCGCCTCTTGTCATAACTAGCGAACAAACCGGGCAGTACAATGCACTCTCATCTGGGTCGTCCACATCGTCCTCAAATGGGTACCATACATTTGAAGCACTTGAAGCACGGCAGCGGGCTGGGTTCGGTGGTACCAGGGATGTTGAGAGTCTAACGACGCTTCGGGGGCGTCGTAACAAAGCTCTAGCAAAGGCCAAAAAGTGGTGCAACAAAAACCTGACTGAAAAAAACGTCAAGGAGCAGCTGGTCACCATTCCCATACAATCCCTGCCAGCGGTGCTGCTAGGCGTTTTACTGAACATTCTAGACGGACTTTCATACGGGATTCTACTGTTTGATACCTCACGCGACGTGTTTAGTGGGCTTGGCCCGGCCGGGCTATCCATGTTCTATGTGAGCTGCATTGTATCACAACTGGTCTACTCCTGCGGCGGGTCCATCTTCAAGGCTGGTGCGGGAGGAGAGATGATTGAAGTACTGCCTTTCTTCTATACTATTTCTGAGCGGGTCATTGCAGATGTCGGTAGCGAGAACCCCCAGTCTGTCATTTCCACTACCATCGTGGCATATGCATTGAGCTCGATCGTCACGGGGCTAGTCTTTTTCTTGCTGGGGTACTTTAAGCTAGGAACCCTGGTTGGGTTTTTCCCTCGACATATCCTGGTTGGGTGTGTTGGCGGGGTTGGTTTATTCCTGATTGTCACTGGTATAGAAGTGGCTGGTCAGCGAGGCCCGCTGGAATACACATGGTCAATGTTCATGATGTTGATGGAACCAGAAACACTGTACAAGTGGGTATCTCCATTACTGGTTGCTGGGATCCTAATGGTGATTCAAAAGTATAACCACCACCCGTTGATTTTACCCGGCTACTTTATTGCCGTGTTTGCAATATTCCATTTTGTGGTGTGGCTGGTGCCCTCATTGTCGTTGCTCAAACTGCGCGAGCTGGGGTGGATTTTCAAGCCACCTTCTGTCCCCGAGTCATGGTATGGGCACTACAAGTTGTACGATTTCAAGCAGGTCAACTACTGGGCGCTTCTCAAGACAATCCCAGCCATGTTTGCACTAACCTTCTTTGGTATCTTGCACGTTCCAATCAACGTGCCGGCATTGGCAGCTCATACTGAAGAAGATGACGTTGACTTGGACAGAGAACTGATCGCGCATGGCATCTCAAACGGACTTTCTGGGATGCTAGGCAGTGTACAAAACTATCTTGTGTATACAAACTCGCTGCTGTTCATCAAGGGTGGTGCCAATTCGCGGACTGCCGGAGTCATGTTGGCAATGGCCACATTTGGCGTCATGGTTTCCGGACCAGCCATTATTGGGTATATCCCCGTGCTCGTCGTTGGTGCGTTAATCTTCTTGCTAGGTGTCGAGCTTATCCAGGAGGCGTTGCAGGATACATGGGGGCGAGTCTCCAACTTTGAGTACTTTACAATCACTGTTATTGTGATATCAATGGGCGCGTGGGATTTCGTGTATGGCATTCTAATTGGTATTATGTTGGCGTGTGCTTCGTTTGTGATCCAGGCTTCGCGGACCAGCGCCATCAAAAAGACGTTTACGGGGCGAGTGGCTCGGTCGACTGTGCGGCGGCATGCCGTCCAGCGCAAATTTCTGACCCAAGTCGGCGATCAGATTTATGTTATGAAACTATCCGGGTCCTTGTTCTTTGGCACAATTGTCAACGTGGAAAAGACGGTGCGGAACTTGATTGACGAGGTGCGGTTCTCTAGCCAACCGATTCGCTACCTTGTGCTTGACATTAGCGCCGTGACCAACATTGACTACTCGGCAGCTGAAGGGTTTGCACGAATGAACCGGATATTGAAACGAAAGAATGTGTTTATGGTGCTTTGTGGAGTGACTGAGGACGTGTCCGTGATGCAAGGTCTGCGGTCTATTGAACTTTTAGGTGATCATGTCGATAATACTGTCCGGCTATTCGACAATCTCAACACGGCGTTGGAATGGTGCGAAAATGAGTTTTTGAGCCACTATTATCGGCACCGTGACTTGTGTAACCGGTCTAGCAAGACGGTGCACGATATCCCCAAAAGCCGCATGCTGCAGCTGCCAGCAGCTGCCAGCCAGAATTTGGACGGGTACTCTGCGGCTTCGTCTCCTCGGGCCACGTTTTTACAACGGGCTGCTGAAAATACCGTTCAAGATGACTTGAACGTGGACACCAAGTATTCAAATTTCAGTCAGCCGTTGCCTATCATGATGCAAATTTTTAGCAGCGGACTGTCCGTCAAGAGTGAGGACTTTTGGTATAAGGTTGCGCCCTATTTTGTGCGTCAAGAGATCAAGGCAGGCACTGTACTGTATGATTCTGAGACTGAAGCAAAGGGGTTCTACCTTGTTGAGTCGGGTATTTTACGTGCTGACTATGATCTGGAACAAGGTCGGCTGTTTGAGAGCATTCTCGCCGGTACGACTTGCGGCGAACTACCATTTTTCAGCGAGACTAATCGTACCGCGACTGTCAGTGCTGAAGCAGATGCAGTCGTTTGGAAGCTGGATAAGGAACACTGGGATTTGATGCAGCAAGAGAGTGGCGATATGGGTTTGGAGATTGCAAACGAGTTGTTGAAGGTTGCATTAAAACTGACCGTGGAGAGATTTACCAGCGTTACTGCTTATATTCTAATATCCTCGTCATAGTATGTATAAACAGAAATGCATGTTTTTTTTTTAATTATTTTTTTGTAATATTCTCCCGTGGCAATCATGGTGCGGCGGGCCCTGAGCCAAGCCAAAACATCAAGCAGCCCGTAGGTTAACACAAGACCGGGTGTTGGAATTCCGGATGGAAGATACCGTTAACAATTGTATACCGGTTGGTGCCATGGGGAGGAACACTCTACTGCTAAGGAGGGGAAATTCAACGTGTCCAAAGTAGAGTCCGTACTTGAATTTTAAAGCTTGATATCAAGGCGTATGTAAGCCCGCATGCATTAGCGGAATCTGACCGAGAAGGAGGATAGTGGTATTACCAAACACTGTGGGGGTGCTTCAGAGATCGTTGACCACTCCATGAGCTACATATTCCGGGGGAGGGGGGCTAGACAATAAATAACGACATGGCTATATCATATCATATATTATAGTAGGGGTATGGGAAAATTGCCAATTTAACATTCTCTCACTAATTCTTGTAACTATTCATATCATGAGGCCCAGTAGTTGGCAAGAATGGGGCAATCCCCAACTTTGTAGGCGGCGAGTTGAACAAATCTGCAGGTTTGGACATTGATGGCGACGACGATCCCGAATTGGAGCTATTGTCGTCTTTAGTATTACCACTATTGGCAGGCTGCTGTGATGGTGGTTGGGGCCGCTTGCGGAGTTTGTTAACCAATGCCTTGTACTCTGTAATTTCCAAGTCTTTTGTCTCGCGCACATTTTGCAAAGCATCTTTCAAAGCTTTTCGTTGCGTTTCTAATGATTTGACCTTGTTTGCTAGGTCGGCATTCTTTGGAGTAGAAGATGACGCCGAGGTTGACGACGCCATTGACACGGCAGTCGCTGCAGACGCCGCCTTGTCGCGGATCAAAGTCTCCAGTTTTCTCTCCAATTCCATAGCCTTTTTCCGCTCTGCGTCCAGTTTTTGTTGGTAGTCGCTGACCACGGCCCGTCTCTTATCATCAGACTCGCGACACTTTTGCCGCCATTTGGCAATCTCAAGGTCAGTCTGAGAAGGCGGGAATTGATGCGGCAGTGGTTGGTGATGGTGTTGTGGTTGTTGCTGTTGCGGTGAGCTCGGCACCGTCGCCACTGTCGATGGACTCGTTTCGGTCTTGCTCCACCGGCCATTCTCAGCACCGCCTGCCGCGCTGCTACTGGCCGACCGCTGCGAAACCTGCCGCGAGTGAGTATAAACTGGCGAGTTTCCATTCATGGTGTTTGCGGCAGGCATCGTCGACGAGCTGGACCTCGAGCTCGATGGGGTGTGATGAGCGCTATTCTGTTTGGTCAAACTTTCATGGCCTGGCGGGCCATTTGGATAGTATTCAGACAATGGGATTGACTGCTTGGAGGACCGGCCTTCATGAATCAATTCCGACGTTGAATATTCCAAAATTGGCTCGGAAATGTTGGGTAATGCTGGAACCGGCTGCGCAGACGGCGGAGCTGGTTTCTCGCTATGGCGTTTCCATGGGAAACGACTGATCCGTTTCGAATCTCTAGAGTTTGACGAGAGAGGTGGTGGAGGCACCGCCGGTGGAGCCATAGACGGAGGGCTGTTCATCATATTCTGTGGAGCATTTTGGTGTAGCTGCTGTGTCGTCAACGGGCTAGGGACTGTAGGCCCTTCGTCGTTATTAGTAGTAGTAGTAGTAGTAGTAGCAGTAGTAGTAGCAGTAGTAGCAGCAGCAGTAGTAGCTGTCGGGGCACCACCCAAAGCCCTTGAAAATCTTGATTCCTTGGACGATGACGGCTCCAAGAACGCACCGCTGCGTAGCGCCATTGATTCTCTATATGATTTCACAGGTGGGCCTTGCGATGGGGGTGGGTTCGGCACTTTTGGCGGCGATGATTCTGTTGACTGCTCTAAAGTGGTAGTCGTCGTGGTTGATGTTGATGTTGTGGAAATGGAATCTGTGCTGTACGAAATGGGAGAAGAAGCTTTTTGGTGGGATTGGGAATTTGCGACAATATTGTTGTTGTGGTTGACCTGCGAGGACGACAGCCCGCCGTTGGGTCCGCCTGAGACGTGTTTGAAACCTTCTGGAGAGGATATTTGCAATTGACCCCGTTGAAACTTTCTCGTTAACCGGCGGTCGCTGACAGATGTCGAGGAATTGATACTCGCCCGCGAACTCTTTCTGCTCGTCGTGTAATTATTATTAGCCGAAGACGACGTCGAGTCTCGGTGAGAAGAGTAGTGTTGTGGTGGCGGCGGCGAGATGGGTGGAGCGCTGCTCATAATTTTAGAAACGCTGTCGTTGAGTGAGCTTTCTATGGGGCGGCCGTTAGTCGTTGGATATCTATCGAAATCTCGTAGAATCGGCGATGAAGCAGTGACTTTGTCCGATGACGGATAGTAATTGAGCGTTGTGGGTGAGGAGGAAGAAGAGAAAGAAGATGGAGTCGCCAAATCCCTGTCTGTGTTTATTTTGATTGGGGGTGGCCTGTTGGTGCTAGCGCTTGGCTTCCGTGTCTCACTCGTAACTGACATTTGTTAAAAATTTTCTTTCTTTGCAATATTTAAATATTGCTTCCAAAAATAATAATTATGCGCAATGCACGCAAGTGGTTGGGCCGGCCAGTATTAATAAATACAATGACCGATTTCGTGCAGCCAGCGCGGGTGTTATAAGGGCGCTAGCTAAGCTTCTCTGTTTTTTTGATATGATTGTGATGTACAACTTGAGAGCGCTTAATTTCGCACGTACGTTGGAAAGTGTCGGATTCGGCGAATAAACAGCGTTTCAATGAGTTCAAAGCTGGCTTGTGCAATTCAAGCCCTGTTCTTCTCTTCCTTATATATATATAGAAGAAAAGAAACCACCTATAAGCTTAGCTAGCTGCAATGTGTTTTCGATTCTGACTCAGTCTGTTTCGTTTTCTAGTACCTTATAAAGCTGTCAGCGCTGCCGCAGGTTTTAGAGTTAGTTTTGAGACGCGGTCGACAAGAAACAGTAAAGACAGGACAAGACAAGGCTGGAACACAAAAAAAAGTGGTGAATTTAAAGGAGAAGAAAGAAGAGGAATAGACGCTGGAAATGGGCCAAAAAAAAAAAAAATATTGGATTAAAAAAAAAAAAAATAAAAAAATAAAAAAAAAATAAGGAGAATGCGTTTTGTACACAGGCAGGCGCTTAATTATAATATAAAAAAAAGTTCCATTTCAGGGGTACGTACTTACTTGACTTATAATATATTTATATATATATACACTAGAATAGAGGGGTCCAAACGTATTATAATTCACTCGTCACCCCGGCCGGGCCCCCTCGGGCAACTTATCGCAGACATATGTTGCAAATTCAAAGGCGGTTTTAGACCTTAATTGCCTATGGGGTTAGGTTTAGCCTACTGGCAAGGCTACCCACTACGTACGAGCCCTACCGAACGGTCGACGTTAATTTGGACTTGCCCACCGGCGTCTGTCCAAGCCAGACTATGCGCCAACTCACATGCGTTTTTCTCAACGCGTAATCAAGGTAAGGCTTATGAACGGATATCGATATAGATACCATTGTAAGCTTAGCTTAAGTTAATGAATATCGGCATCTGTGGCGTGGTGCCATGCCACATTAAGCGGCCAGGAGGGGGCCCGGAGCAAGAATTCGAGTTGTCCAATAATCTTAAAGCCTTAATTAATTATATATGGCTTTAATTGTTAACCCCTTATATATCAGCGCATGAATATCTTTAAATTTAAGCGCTATATAGCGCTGAGGCTGGCCCAGGCCGGCCATCCATTGGCCATATGTCTTGATTGTTGAGTACTACGTTGCAATCATGAATATCAATTGATTAATATATTAATTATATAGGATGATTAATATTATATATAATAGATCTAGCTAGCTAGCTCTAGACTAGATGCTTATAAGAATTCGTATACTATAGCTAGCTTATATATACTTAAGTCCATTGGATAATCGATCAAGCTTTATTACATGTATGTGCACACATCTATATATTGTGGGATAGAATATTGAGCTCGATCGATCGAGAGGTAGCGCTTACATGTACATGCAAGCTAGCTAGCTTATTCCTCCCCGGGCCACACGCGTGTATACGTTCGAACGCGTGCTGCCCGGTAACGTTACCCGCTTGATCGGTATATATATCACATATCAACACAAACATTTCCATCAATTGCGATATCATATTGACCACTCGAGTGACATAGATATACCGGTAGATCGAGCTCTACTAGCTAGAATATTAAGTATTTTCCAACAGCCTGGATCCGATTGATTTTTATTATATGTATATAAGTTAACACTATAGTTTGCTAATTAATATTCAAGTTAAAAGCGAGAGACCGATATTTCCCCTGTTAACAGTATTAATATTTGAACTGAGAATCGACAGCGGTTAAGGGTAGTTTAAACTGTTTAAGGTAGGCTTGCTGGCTAGCGCTTTAGACTGGGCTCGTATGTGCGCACGTGAGTAACCGGGACCTGCGGTATACACCAAGACCTCGGCAATTGGAGGCTTAACGTCGATTGGGATCTCGTCGCGACGTGCACATGTATGTTGGAAGCTAGCGCCATATATATAGCGCTGCAGCGCTGTGACCCGATCGACATTTTTGTTAATTATAATTTATAACCCTGGTTAGCTAGATCTTCGAAGCATTGACATATGTAGGATCCGGATACGTATATATATATATGTACATATGTTCATGTACACATACATGTGTACGTATATTGTACATTTATATGTACGTACGTACGTAAACCCCTAGTTATAATTGATTAGGCTAGCTATAGCTAGCTAGCTAGCAAGCTTGTATATATATTGCAAGCATGCATCCATCCGATGCAGAATTCGAATATTTGCAATTGCAATGATTAATATATATAATATTAGATATATATATCCGGATCATGACGTACGTATACGTACCTTTCATTATGCTTGCAAGCATTGTGCCTTCATGATATAGATCGATGCATAATTAACAATATTGTGATTATTTAAGATCCATGGATGGTATATATATATAAAGTAGAAAGTCGTACCAGAGAAACACATACATGTGTGTGTATATGACGGCAGATTGTTATTATATATATATATATATATATATAATTAAGGACTATATATTCCGGAGGCCTCCCACCTAGGCCTGCCGCTTATAATACAGACAGGCTGATATTTAAACTGTAATGTGTCTTAAGAATTCATGACTGGTCGATTAATAGTGCAGCATGCACGTGGGTGAGTGGATTAGCCACCCAATATATATATATCGTTTTAAAGCCCTATTATTAATTAATCAGCTAGCTATAACTGGCCAGTGGCTTCGAATGTACAACGTTCTCTTATATATGGCGACACGAAAGACGTAATTAAGCTTACTAGTTTTAGCTTGTCTAATTATTTATTTATTATGGTGTCTCTAGCCTTATACGACAGCCTGCCTTTAAAATTGTTGTTTCAGCGATAGCCAAATATTCAACGGCCGGGTCCCGTTCACCGGGGGAGGAATAAAAACTCCAAACTGGTACCGTACCATTAATTGTGACCTTAATTAGTTTTTCCGTGGCAAAGTGATCGACAGAATGCGACAACGGTCGGTTTAGAGTTTACAGAAATGCCTATCAGATTCGACTATATTAGGCCTAAGCTAAGCCTAATGTACATCCAAGTCTTGCAAAAGCCGCAGAAATCTCCAATCAGCCCTAGTGTCTAGCTCTAAGCTTGCGTAGCCAAAGTCGGGAACACCGTCGGCCCGAGTGTCGGCAATAAAAAATGGAATTTCCCAACTGCCATGGTTTTTTCTTCTTCTCATCACCACCCACCACACACACACACAAAAAAAAAACAAAAAAAACACACACACACACACACAAACTAATCGGTTATTTCGGGTTACACAGTCATACATAAACGACATTGGCGTACATAAGAAGTGCTCTAACGAACGGCCGTTTCTATCACAATCATAATCACAAAAGATTGTGTTGGATTCATTAACGAAAAGGAACCAAACAAAAGCAAACAAACAAAAAAAAAAAAAAAAAAAAAAAAAAAAAAAAAAAAAAAAAAAAAAAAAAAAAAAAAAAAAAAAAAAATTGTGGCGTGGTTTTCCTCTGCTTTGTTGTATTAACAAAATCCAAAAACTCCAAAACTCCATTCTCATTCTAGCAATTAAACGGTACTCACTCGCTCAAGCACACTGCTACTGGCTCTCATACAATCCTACATAATGTCACGGAGGGAGCCTTTGCCAGAAGGTCCAATTATAGACAATGAACTGAGCGAAAAGAGCAGTTACGACACTGCCACCGGTTCAGACGAATACGAACAAAACAATGAAAAGCTCAACAAGGTTACACAAAAACTGAACAACGCATCGTTTGGGCAGAATCGGTTCCTGACAGACACCTCACACAGCTATGAGCGGTTTTCGCTACCATCAACAAGGGTCCCGTCTCATGATGCCGCGTCGTCGTCAAAATCCGGGTCAGCGAGCCCAGAACATCACCGCGTAGCAGAAGTTCTGGAGCCAAATTCCACCGACAGTAGTTCTAGGGTACGGCCCAGTGCCGCGTTGTTATCTGCCGCAGTGGGTGGTTCATACGACAATAAGAGCTCTGGAGACTCATCGCCCGTTTTCACTCCTCCTCCTCCTGCTGCTGCTGTAGACAATGAAGATGGCCATAAAGAAGGCATGTTTTATCTGGCTAATTCGCACGAAATGCAAGGCGGCGGCGGTTCGGAGTCAAACTCGCCAGCAATCTCAAGAGACCATTCGCCACAGTCGCCATCAACGTCAGCGTTCCCACGAGCGGATCGCGATGACCCGTACGCTCGGAGACATCGACCCCCACCTGTGCAAAATCTGAACGATATTGCGCCGCGGTTTGTGTTTAGCAAACTCAAAAACACCGGCAAGTCAAGCTCCAATATAAAGGCTCTCGACAATAGATCATCTACTTCTGTCGCTCAACACAGCAGATCTTCATCAAGGTCGCGGTCGGACAAGTCGTCAAAAGCATTATCACAACTGAACCACTCACGTGCGGGATCGTCTGATTCAGAAGAGGATTTTGGTAAAAAGAAGCCGCATGGATCAATGGTGGAATTGAAGCGGTTTTTTAAGCGAAAAAACAAGAGCCGTTCCAAACTGTGCAGCCCCGCATCCTCGCCAAAGCTAACCCAAGAATCACCGCCATCAGCAAGTAATCTGAAACCGTCTTCATCTACTGCCAATGTGCCGTTTATGGAAGAAGGGTTCAAAAAGTATGGCAAGATTGGGCGTGTTTTGGGGTCTGGAGCTGGCGGGTCAGTCCGGCTAATGAAACGGCAATCGGATGGAACAGTATTTGCTGTGAAAGAGTTTAGGGAGCGCCAGCCGACTGAAAGCGAGCGTGATTACAGCAAAAAAGTGACGGCCGAGTTTTGCATTGGATCGACTCTGCACCACCCAAATATTATTGAAACGCTAGATATCATCCACGATGCCGGCCGGTACTATGAAGTGATGGAGTATGGCCCATACGATTTCTTTGCCATTGTCATGTCGGGGAAAATGTCGCGCACAGAGATTGGTTGTTCATTCCGGCAGATCCTAAGCGGGGTGCAATACCTTCATGAAATGGGATTGGCCCACCGGGATTTAAAATTAGACAATTGCGTGGTCACCGATCAAGGAATTCTCAAGCTGATTGATTTTGGCAGTGCGAGTGTATTCCAATACCCATTTGAAGAGGATATTGTTTTGGCAAAGGGTGTGGTTGGTTCAGACCCATACCTGGCCCCAGAAGTGCTCTCTGAACCGCGGTATGACCCACGGCCGGCCGACATTTGGTCTACTGCAATGATCTTTTGCTGCATGTCGCTACGGCGTTTCCCATGGAAAGCCCCCCGTATGAGCGACAATTCGTTTTATCTATTCGCCAGTGATGCGCCAAAGGATGTGGACCAGTCCAAAATCTCAAATTCAGCAGACATTAAAGGCAGCTGGAGATTGATGCGGCTTTTGCCGCACAATTGCAGATCAATCGTTGGCCGCATGCTGGATCTGGACCCAAAATCTCGAGCAGATTTCAACGAAATCATGGCTGATGAGTGGATTCAAAGTATTTCATACTGCACTCTTGATAAGGGCGGGCACTTGCTCAAGGGTCCTGACCACGAGCATACTTTTGTGCCTGCTGAACAAGCTCATTTGGAAGCTTACAAAAAAGAGAAAAATAATTGAAAACGCACATAGGTTTTGCTGAAAAAGATTTTTTTTTTTTTTTTTTAATTTTTTTTAATTTTTTTTTATAGCAATAAACAACTCTTATTACTATTATTATATAAAACTAAAACCCTACGTGGTCAAACAACATGGAGACTGATTCACCATTATGTATCCGTCGGATAGCTTCCCCAAACACTCGCGATACATCAAGAACGTCTAGCTTCTCGCCCAGAGCTTCAACATGCTTGTCCTGAGGAGTAGAGTTTGTGGTGACAATCTTGTCAATGGCAGAAGCATTGATACGTTCAATAGCATCGCCAGAAAACAGCCCATGGGTGATAATGGCATACACCTTGACAGCACCTTGGTCCTTAATCAGCTTGGCAGCCCGGGTGATTGTATTAGCAGTGTCTACTAAATCGTCAATCAGAATAGCAACTCGGCCAGACACGTCGCCAACCATGATGGTGGTAGCGTTGGTTCTCTTTTCGGGGTGATGATGATAATGGTGAGGGGTGTGGACATGTTGCTGTTGCTGTTGCTGTTGTTGTTGCTGTTGTTGTTGCTGCTGTTGTTGTTGTTGTTGTTGGTGTTGGTGGTGGTGTTGGTGCTGGTAGTGCTGACCCTGGTTCTTGTACTTTCGGTGACGTCGTTCCTTGTGGATCAACGCGAAAGCCATACCGAGAGAATCCGCGATATTGGTGGCACGTTTAGCACCACCAGCATCTGGAGACACAATAACTGCTTCCTGGTAGTTTGGGATTTGCGAAGTGATGTAATTCTGAAGAAGTGGTTTGCCGTACAGGTTATCCACTGGGATATCAAAATACCCTTGGAATTGCGGGTCGTGCAAATCCATAGTAATGATATGGTCTGCCCCAGCGCAGGTTAGTAGTGAGGCGATCAAAGTACCGGCTTGCGCTACCCATTGTCGGTAGCCAGTGTTGTTTTCTGCTGCTGATTCACCAGGGTTCCAAGAGTCCAGTTTGAGCTTGGCTGCTAGGCTGCTGGCAAGGGAAAATGGTGGTGGTGGGGCATCACTGCCAGTCGAGACATTACCAGTACGGTTTGGTTTAGGGGTAGCGGGCACGCTTTCAAAAGTATATTCTGCAGATGATGATGACTGGCTGGTACCAGGTAATGGAGCGCCTTGTTTAGCAAATGGTACATCTGGTTGTCGAGAATATGGGAATAGCGGCATTACCGCAGTCACTTTCCGAGCTGAAGCAGTCTTGCAGGCCGAAATCATGATCAACAGTTCAATAAAGTTGTCATTCACGTTGCCGCACCCAGACTGCACAACATATACGTCTTTCTCTCGCACCGAGTCTTTAACCATGACCGATGTTTCGCCATTACTAATTGAAGGTTAGAATAGGAAAAATCCAAAAGACAAGCCACAAAAACAACAACAACAACAACAACAACGTACCTAAACTTTTTGAGCTCAACGTTCTTTTCGTCGATAGCCAGGTTTTGGCAAATGCTGTTGACAAGCGAAGGATGCGAACTGCCACTGAGAATGACTAAGTTCCGCATATTTGATATGATATGGTTTGGAGGGGAGGGGAGGGAGGGGTACCAATCAGGATCAGCTTGGGGTTAATTAAGTGTTTCTAAACTGATCTGGTCTGGTCTCGAACAAGTAAAACAAGTAGAGCGGAATGTGAATTAAGGAAATGAAAAATTTTGGTCCCGTCATATTGCGCGCGGCATGGACGATTTTACCGGAAGTCGCAACTCCGGTTTTTTATTTGAATTGGGAGTTTTGTTTTCTCCCAGTTTCGGTTTTGCACACACACACACACACACTTACACACAAAATCGTCCAACTTCTTTTCCACTAACACCACCACAGCAAAAACCAAACGACCCAACAACTCATTTGGATCCCAATTGCAAGTTGCTGTTCCCTTTTTTTTATTTCTTTCTTTCTTTCTCCTTCACCCTTAACATTCAACACAAACAATGGTACGCCTCAATCGTCCACGCTGACGTCCCTCTCCCCTCACTCTTTGAGCTCGATAGTAGTGGAGATTCAGAAGCGTGTTTTCGCCACTCACCCACCAATAAACTAACATATAAAACCTAGACATCAATTGGTACCGGTTACGATCTTTCCAACAGTGTTTTCAGTCCTGGTATGTACTCACCCCCGACTCATCAACCTAACTAACCAAACTAGATGGGCGAAATTTCCAAGTTGAATACGCTTCCAAGGCGGTTGAAAATGCAGGAACCTCAGTAGGCATTCGGTTTAAAGACGGCGTGGTATTTGCAGTGGAAAAGATTGTCAACTCAAAACTACTAGTGGCCAATTCCAACAAGCGACTACAAACAATTGACAAGCATATCGGCGTTGCATACTCTGGTTTGCTTCCTGACGGACGGCACTTTGTCAACCGGGGGCGGGATGAAGCCAGTCAGTGGCGATCGATTTACAAAGTGCCAATCGCCATTGACGCTTTGGCACAACGAATGAGCTCATATGCACAAGCACACACTTTGTACAACTCTGTCCGACCATTTGGAGTGACCACAATCATGGGTGGCGTTGACGAAGATGGGCCTCGATTGTACATGATTGAACCTAGCGGAACATCATGGGGCTACATGGGCGCCGCCACTGGTAAGGGCCGACAAGCTGCCAAATCGGAATTAGAAAAACTAGACTTGGGCAACATTTCCGGCAGGGAAGCTGTCAAGGAAGCTGCCAAGATCATTTATTTGGCCCATGAAGATTCAAAAGATAAAGACTTTGAGCTAGAAATGAGCTGGGTGAGCACCTCGGAGACGAATGGCATTCACGTTGAAGTACCAGCAGATTTGTTGGAAGAAGCAAAAAAGTATGCTGTTCGTGAAGTATCAGGTGACGATGAAATGGAAGATTAGTTTTGTAACTTATAGCCTTAAAACGTCGTAATTTTATTATATTTCAAGTGTCATCTGCATTAAATAATGCGCGTCGCCAACGTCGCGATATCCTTTTTTTTTTTTTTTTTTTTTTCAAAATATTTTTTTTTTTAACGGCACAAAACATCAATGGGAGATGTGTTGAAAAATAGTGTGGTAATTGAAGGCGGGCCTTCAAGTAACAAGAACAAGCTGCTAGTTGATCATATTATAAGCAAGCTGGATGGTGATGATGCGGTTGATGCTGACAAGATTCTTGTCTTGTCGTCTTCAACCAACACTGCGACTAAAATTTCTCAGTTGCTGGAACAACACAAGAACAAGAACGCGAAAGGGCGGGAGATCCCCAAGGTTCAGTCGTTCAACGAGCTGTGTTATAACGTGGCAACTCGTAGTAACAGCAACCTGTCGCCATCGTGTCTTGTTGACGTTGAAGGGATGGGCCTGTTGCACGATCTTTCATTTGCATGTCTCAGAATTAACCGAATTGATGAACGGATGAGGATCAGGAGTCTAATCTTGAAGGGCGAGTCTTGTCCATCTACTTTTATATTTGAAAAGACGCTCCAGCAAATTTGTCAAAAGTTTGGGGTGGTGCAGCGTCACCAGCTTGTCAGTCTAGCACTCCATCAACACCAGCAATCCCCCTACAAGCGTATATACATTACCGATTTCGAAGACGTTGATATGGAACAATGGCAGCTCATTCTATCCTTAAACGCACCAGTTGTGGCGGCTGTTGATCCGAATCAGTGCATTTATCGATTCACTGGGGCTAATTTGGAGCCATACGAGCAGCTCTCGAAACAAGCAGAGAAGGTGCCAGCTCAATGCGAGTCTATATACTCTGGTGGCATGAAGGCGTTGCTGGATCATTTCATTCTGGCATCTCAGGTCCCATCCAGCAGCGACGGTAGTGAAGAGAAGCCTGTTCTTAAAGAGCTTACAACCTTCGCAGATGAGAAGCAATGGATAGCGCAAAAGGTTATGGACCTGGTCAGTGTACAAAATATCCCCAGTAGTGAAATTGCGGTGTTGCTCAAGTCTAATCAGAGTCTTGTTGACATCTCGCTGGAACTTGATCGAGTCGGGGTACCATGGCAATCTATCACACAGCCGCCATCACCACTGCTAGCTCTATTCAAGTTTTTCTGCGATCCTTCCAACAAGTTTCACATATTCCACCTCTTGCAGTCGTTCGACCCGCCAGACCTGGATTTATGTGAATGGAACATGATGTTGGTGATTGGCAATGGCGGTGGCGGCGAGTGGCGGATCAATGAAAACGCCAACCTGCGGCTCGACGTGAAAAATTCAAACGACCATCTTGAACTGCTCAGAGAGCTTTACTTGCAATACAAAACAGACAAACAATCACTAACAAATCTGAAGGATATTGTCCAGAAATACGCCATGCTTTCCTCGGCTGTGTCTCAGGAACGGGTGGAATCATTCTTGGTCCATTTACAAGCAGTCGTCGTGGCCGCCGCCTCAGATAACAACAACAACAACAACAACAACAACCCAGTGAATTCGTACCTACACAACTACTGGAAACCTATTCTCGCCAAACCGCAAGAACAAGTCACTCTATCTACCATCCATTCCGCAAAGGGCGCTTTCTGGAATCATGTCTTCATACCGCAGCTCAACAACAATTTTTATCCCCATTTCCTAGCCGAAAAGACACTCGAGTCATTGGATGAGCAGCGGCGTGTCGTGTATGTTGGTATCTCTCGAGCCAAGGAACAATTATACGGCACATTTGCTGCTCAAAATAAAAGAATGGCCTTGAAAAGAACGCAGTACATTACAGACGGAATGCTGCCTTTATTCGACTATAGTGAAACTCACAAGCCGCAAGTTTTGGGTAAACTGGCAGAGGCTCGCAATCAGTACCCTCTGCTGTTCAAGATGCCCGATAGAACTGTTCAAGGTGCATTCTCAACGTATCAAGCTTATCGTAGCTTGGTGACGGCTTGTCGAGTGTTGAAAAAATAAAATTAACAAAATATTAAATATTAAATTTTCTAAACCACACGACAACAAAAAAAAAAAAAAAAAAAAAAAAAAAAAAAAAAAAAAAAAAAAAAAAAAAAAAAAAAAAAAAAAAAAAAAAAAAAAAAAAAAAAATGCCAAAGAAATCACAAACGCAAAATTCGCTCAAACAAGAAGACACAAAACGACGCAAAGTGTTCAAACCACTGTTAGAATCGCCACACACACGCATAGACTGGTACGTCCATTCGGTATATAGATACTAATGCTAACAAGACTCAAAAGGCCGGTTATCGACACTGAAAAATCAGAGGAATTGGTCGAGCTGCTGTGCCAAATTTTAGCGCCGATTGGACACTACAATAAGCAGATCAAGCAGAACAATACTATAGACATCAATCCACCCAGTATAAGTCAGCATGTCGCCGTGGGATTTAACGAAATTAATGCTCTCTTAGAGGCGTATGTGCAAGCCGACCGCAAATCATCACCGTCGCCGCCGCTAAAATGTTTGATGGTGTGTAGAAGCGATCTAGCGTCAATCATAACTGCCCATTTACCAGCCTTATGTTCAGCATGCAATGTACAACTAATCCAACTACCACAAGGTTCAATGGCTCGTCTAATGGACTGCACTGATGACAAGAACGGGGGGGTCATTGGTACACGCGATAATGCCCAATCTTCATCCGCGGCGCCAGTCTTGAAAAGTATTGAGCAGATCGTCGCTAGCGTGTCAATCCCGTGGCTTGATAATGTCCTACAATGGTATGAGCCTAATATCAAGATGGTGGAAACCACAGCGCCAATCAAGCAGAAGGCCAAACAAGTAGAGAAAAAATAAACATTGATTTATTATTTAGAAGCAATGTCGCTACTACCACCGCCGCCGGTAGTAGTACTGCTACCACCACCACCACCACCACCACCACCGCTAACTTTAATACGCGCTTGTAGCTTATTAATAGTCCTCTTTTGCGATTCGATTCGCTCGTAACACTCGTTCAAATGCTGTTTGTAACCGTCGTATTCTCGTCGCCGCGTTTCTCGTTCATTATGCCATCGCTTTTCCATCTCGTGATATCGTGATAGCCAAATTTTGCCAACAAACGTGCCCGATATCTGCTTGAAAATCTCCTTGCGAACTTCACCATTAGACGGAGCTTGCTGCAACGGTGCCATCTCCTTGATTGCGGCTTTCGTACGCTGTTCCAGCGCGTCGTTATTCTTTTGTAGCTTGTTGATTTTCTGCTGCAACATTTTGACATTCTCAGACGAGTCATGTTGGGATTGGCTGGTAGACTTGAGCTGCTGGCTAATCTCTTCGTACTGCTTTTCATCCTGCGATATCTTTTTGAGCATTTGATTAATAAACGCATCAAGTGTCTCGCGCGTCACCTTCTCCATAGCCCCGAGCCGCTCGGTATTATGTGCGGCGCCATTCGACTTGATGGAATCCACAAACCCATCAACTTTTTCAGCCAGTGTTTCACTCAAGTGTGGATAGATCTTTTGCAAAAACGAGCTGTACATTTTGAAATTCTGCTCGCGTTGTTCAGATAGCCGGCTCTCCAAGTTTTTGATTGTCGAAACGTCTTGATTCTTGCTAATTTGCAGATTGTCGACAGTCTTTTGCAGCTCAGTGACTCGCTCATACGTCTGCTGTTTGAACGTTTGGGAAACGTCCAAATGACCAAGCATGGATGCAGAGGTGGCGCTGCCACCGCCAGACTTGCGCGACAATGACGACATTTTCTTTTCCAGAGTCTCGTTGCGCGAGGTTTCATAGTACAGCTGCTCTTGCAAGCTCTTTGCTTCGGTAGAAATTTGGTTCTTTTCTTCCTTGAGCAAGTCACACTGGCGTTTCAACGCCTCAAGTTTGGCTAGCGTGTCAGACTTTTCAATCTGCAGCTGCATTAGCTCAGAGTTGTCATCGCTGGACTTGGTTTGCTCATACTCGTCCTTAAGCTGATTGTGAGTCGATTGAAGCTTTTCAAGTTTGCTGGAAATATTCAAAAGCTCGTTTTGAGCTTCTTCCGCTTCAACCTGCGCCGTCTTGAGCTTGTCGTTAGTCTCGACCAATTCTTGTTGTTTATCTGCCATGCCCTTTTCATGCTGCTCAATGCTGGCCTTGCAATTTTCAAGATTCTTGACAGTCGCGTCCCGCTCTTTGCAACAGTCCTCGTATTTAACCTGCCATTCTTTGGTGGACTTTTCCAAGTCGTTTTTGGCGTTACCTAGAGCCACCTCGCTTTCGTCTAGAGCAGAGGCAAGCCGGCCGTTTTCAGCCAGTGTGTCATTTACCTGGGTTACAGTAGTTTCCACTTCAGCAATAAGCTTGAACGCGTTCTTCAATCCCTAAATTATTGGTTAGTAAAGTGTTTCTCTCTTTTCTCTTTTTCAAAACTCACATCAATCAAGTTCTCCATCGTCGCGTTCTCGTCGTATGATTCACGCAGGATATCCAGGACCTCCTTCAGTTTTTGGCTAGATGTGGAATCAAGGCCCCTGGTCGTATCTTGGTCGTATTTAGTCTGGTACTCGCTTAATCGCTCTTCCGTCTTGAGCAGTTTGGACATAGTCTCTTCATGCTTCTGTCGAATGTTGTCGAGATCAGTCGACAGCTTGTCGGTTTCGGACTTTGATGATTCAAACTCAAAGTTCTTGTTGTTAAAGTTGGATTTCAGCTTAAAAACTTCAGCCTTGTAGCTCTTTAGCTCGTCGTTGAGTCCTTGTGATTCGGCCCGCAAATCTTCCAATTCGTCTAGGTTCGACTTGAGGTGGTCCATGTGCTTCCACAGCTGCTCAAGCTCGTCATTATTCTGGTTAATCTGCTCGTCTTTAGAGGCCATTTGACGCATCAAGTCGTTGATTTCGGCATCGTGTGTATCTCTCAGCTCGGCCAAAACCTGCTCAAAATTGTTGTCAACGCGTTCAAAGTTTTTGACCAAATTTTCGTAATCTTCCGTCAGCGTGTCAAGTTCATGCTGCAGTGTGGCGTATTTGATATTATGGTTATGAGCCGCGTCTTGAATCTGTCTCAACATGTCCGAAAACGTTTCCATGCTGATTGTGCCATCACCAAACGGCTCACGCATAGAGGCGGCAGATGCAGACAGTCGCGATCGCGGCCTGGAGCTAGAGCTCGTTCCGGTCAATATCCTCTTGATACTGTCGACCTGGTTTTGAATGCGCGACAAGTCTCGATCATGAGTATACGACGGCGAGTGCGAGTCTTCGCTGATTGTTCGCCGCCCACTCAAGCTCTCGGCACTCAGATTGTCGAACCGATGCATTGGTGACTGGCGAGCTGTGTCATTGGCGTGTTTCAGCTGCTCTTGTAATGACCGTGAATTATTTCGTTCAAACCGCAATGCTTCTTCATATTGGGATTCTTGATCCAACGACGATTGTTCAAGATCTTGGCAATGGTGCCGCAATTCCTCCAGCTCGTCTTGATAGAATAGCAAATTCTCTTCCAGCGTGTTGATTCGAATGTCCTTTTCCACGTCAGCCTGTTCATGTTCCCGTTCACGGTTCTTGTTGAGCTCAGACAAGGTTTTCCGTAGCTTGGAGCTCTCATGCTGCGCAGCGATTTTGGCGGCTTGAGTATCTGCAAGCTGCTTTCTCAACTCAGCAACGCCCTCACCAGACGACTGTTGCAACTGCGACTCAACGACCACGATTCGGAGCTTGAGTTGAAAGTTTTCGTGAGCCAATGAGTCAATAACGTCCTTTTCTTTTCTAGCACCAATTGTCGACGCGGTATCGTCGTCTCCACTGGCCTTTTCAACAGGATACGTGACTGCCTTTTGAATCAGCACCGAGTCTTCATTCTTATCAGCATCAAACGTGTCGTTGGAATTAAGATTGCGTCTGTGATCATTCTCCTTCTCCTCGCTCTCGCCGTCTGAGAAAAAAGGCTCATAATCTCGAAGCTCTGACTGAGAGAATGAATTGGAAATAAACGATTCATCATCATTGTCGTTCGTTACTGTATCCTGCTCGTACAAGCTCGTCTCAAAGTGATTATCATTATTGGTGGCCGTACTTGGTTCGTCACTAAAAAATGATTTGGCTGGGCTTTTACCCTCGTTGCTTGTCGTCGTCGTGTCGGTGGAATTCAAGGCGGATGATGTTCCCACGTTAATGTCGACGGCCGACATTTGCAAGTCGTTAGTATAGCTTGGTTCGTCAAGCTTGTCGTCGCTTGAATGGTTGCTCGAATCAAAAGTTGGCTGTATTGAGTCGTCGGTAGTACTGTCCATTGGTGATGGATGGTTATTCCTCGTTGTTTAAAAAAAAAAAAATGAGAAAAGAAGAAAAAAAAATGAAAATCTAACCTCCCCGATAAACAAATTAAAATGGAAAAATACGTGGAGTCTTGAAATCAAACACCCGCCTTATAACCTCTAGTGCTTATTGTATCGAACCCGTTGGCCACTTTTCTTCAAGTATTTGAAAAAAAATTAAAAAAAAATTTAAAAAAATGCGCTCGTGTTTGGTTTGTTGTTGTTGCGTGTTGGGACAAAAAAAAAATAGAATAGAAAAAATAAAATAAAATAAAATTCCCTTTTTCCCCCGCGTGTGTCGCGATTTTTACGGTCCCCTTTTTTCGTTAAGCTACAACAGAGTTTAGATTTGAGCCTTAGTGTAACGAACCGTGGTGATTGAGTGAATGTAGAATAGTCCCAAGGGGGCTGAGTAATAGAGTAGGTGTGCTTAGTGAGCGGTGTGTGACTGCTTACTAAGCCGCCAGAGGTCAAAAAGAGAAGGCTCCACCCAGCCTGTGCGGCAATCTCCCCTAGGCAGAACTATTTCTCTTTTTCTTTTTTTGGTTTATTTCAAGAGATTCTAAGGATTTTCGAGGGGTAAACACAACTTGAGTTAAACTTACTATTATTCTCAAAACAAATATCTGAACGAAACAAAAAAATGCGTCAGCCGGGAATCGAACCCGGGTCACAGCAATACTCGGTCTGATCCAAGAATCCATTCCTATTGTGTCGTGGGAACGCTGCATTCTACCATTGAACTACTGACGCTAGTAGATGTTTTGTCAGGAATCAGCCTGACCAGACCCAGAACCGAGCCGTGCGGCTCGATTCCACTCCCGACAGGTCTTGGACACAAAACATCTACTAGCGTCAGTAGTTCAATGGTAGAATGCAGCGTTCCCACGACACAA